>CATKHM010001304.1:0-10267 GCA_949751825.1 Blepharisma undulans | reverse complement strand
TATATAAATTTTATATGAAATTAGAACGCTCAAGGATAGCTTATAAGAATTTTTATTTTTATTAATTATTCCCTCTTTCTCTAAATCAGAAAAAAGAAGGGCTACCCTTTTAATTATCTAAATTCCCAATTTCCTCTATAAATATTAATTTTTCCAATGTGAAAATGCTTTATCATTTCATTTCTCCTTTTTTTGTCTTCTAAAATCAAACCTACAAATTTTTATTAATTCCAATAAATCTCTATTAACCTCTTCTCTTCCCCAGAAATTTCCAAAACCTCATTCACTCAAATCCCACCAAAATTTCCTCAAAAATACCCTTCCAACACACCAAACTCACACCTCCATTTTCTTCATAAATGGAATCTGTTCAAGTCCTATGCTGTCTTTGTGGACTTCCAATGACCTACAGCCAAGCAAAAATGTGCATGAACTGTTTATCTCTTCGGGCAACCATCACAGATACAATCGACAAAGAAAACACTCTTGAAATTTGTCGATATTGTGATCGATATAATCGACCTCCTTGATTATCAGCAAAACTTGAAAGTCCTGAGCTTTTACAAATTTGTTTATCACGTATAAAAGGGTTAAATAAAGTGAAACTTATAGATGCTGCTTTTGTGTGGACTGAAGAGCATTCAAGGAGAATTAAAGTGAGGGTAACAATACAAAAAGAAGTGGAAGGTACGATGCTAGAGCAGCAATGTATTGTAAATTTTGTGGTTAATGATACACAGTGTGAAGATTGCCAGAGGTCGTTTACTCCACATCAGTGGATGGCAAAGGTGCAGCTGAGGCAAAAAGTGGCACATAAAAGAACGATTTATTATCTTGAGCAGATTATACTGAAAAATCACTATCAAAAAGACTGCTTAGGTGTAAAACCCAAGAAAAATGGCATAGATTTTCATTTTGGTACCAAAGCACATGCCCAGAAATTTATTGACTACATCCACACAGCCGTCCCACTCCAAGTAAAAATGTCCAAAGAATTGATTTCTTCTGACCCAAAATCCAACACCTACAACTACAAATTCACTTTTCTCGCAGAAATTATCCCTATTTGCAGAGACGATTTACTAGTCCTCCCCAAATCCCAAAGAATTCCTGGACTAGGCCGTGTTGTTATGTGCTACAGACTTGCAAGCTTAATTCGTGTATTAGATATAAAAAATTTCAGAACAGGAGAAATAAAATCAGATAGATATTGGAAGCAGCCTTTCCAAGTCTATGCAAGCAGAGAATGGCTTGAAGAATTCATTGTTTTAGATATTGATGAACGATCAGAAATGCATGAAGACGAGCCAAATCGATTAAAAACGATTGAGGTAGAAGTAGCAAGATCTAATGATGCAAGATTTGGGGAAACTACATATAGGGTGAAAACACATCTGGGGAATATTTTAAGGGCTGGGGATACAGTCCTTGGATATAATTTAGAAAACATGGTAGGACATGAACTGGAAACTGAAAGTCTTGATGATTGCCCTTCAGTAGTTTTAGTCAAAAAAATCATATCAAAAGAAGAAAAACAAAAACCAAAAATAAAAATTGAAAGAATAGCTGAAGTTGAAGAAGAACCTGATTTTGGAGAATTTTTAGAAGAAGTCGAAAACGATCCTGAGCTTCAAAGTCAAATTTTAGGTGACACATCTACACAACCGACAGAAATTCAGTTAAAATAATATAATTTTTATTAAATTATGATTGATAAAAGCAAAACATATAGAACTTCATTAGAAAATGATTTTCTAAAATCTGGCTCAAGATCCTCAACACCGTCTATATACAGACACACAGATTTAGGCTATGAAATGCATACAGTTGCTCGCTCACGAAAAGAAACTGACAATAAAGTCCAACTTCTAGATAATCGAATAAAAATGCTCTTGAGAAAAGACAATAATGTCCAAAAAGCAGCTGAAAATGCCCACAAAAAAGCTGATTATTTATTAAAAACCAGAGAAAGATATATAAATGATGTTATGGCTGCTCATAAGTTAAAGATAAAGAAAGAAAAGGAAATTGAAAAAATGAAAGAAATAGCACAAATAAGGAAAAAGGTGCAAGAAAGTATGCTAAAAGAAATAAAAGAAGAGGTGATTATTGATAAAAAATACTCTGCAAAAGAAATGAAGAAAATTTCGAGTTTAAATGAAGTTAAAGCAAAGGAAAACAAGCATTTAGATTTAAGGAAAAAATTAGGGAGTAAGTATATAAAACAAATAGAAGATGACATGATAAAAAGGAAAAGAAGCATGAGTCAATTAAATTACAAAAATGCCATACGAGAAAAATATGAAAATAAAATTCAAATAGAAAAAGAGCTCAGAGAAGACTCAGTCAAAAAATTAACAGAACTAGAAGAACTCGAAGCAGCACTTCTGCTTAAACTATCTGATACCATGACATTAAGAAATCAAGCTTTATCAAAACTAGAATCAATCTCCAAAATCCATTCCCCTTCCTATACCCCTTCCCCAAGCTAATTTTACCCTAATTTATCAATAATTAACCAACCTCTTTTTAAAATTACTATAATATAAATGGAAATAAGAAATTCTGATTTTTCCACCCTTCCTCATGAATTTTCCCGAAATTCCCACAGATCTAACACCTCTTATCTTGTCGACCAATCAGCTGATAAATCTGCATATAAAAAAGACAAAGCTTGTGCAGTTTGCAATACAAATTTCGGCATTCTGGGACTGACTCAGAAACATCACTGCAATTTTTGTTATCGTGGAGTCTGTTGAAAATGTTCGCTGCAGCAGGCTTATCATCCTGATATGCATGAAATGACGAGAATATGCGATCAGTGCTATAATAAGTCAATCCAAACAAAAGTCAGCAAAGAATTTGAAAGCAGCTTGGGATATGTAAAAAATGATATAAAAGAACTTAAGGAAAAACTGCAGAGTGAACAAAGAACTGCAAGAAGTGAAAAAATTGTAAAAACACAAATAAAAGCGGAATTGGTAAAAATTATGGAAAAGAATAAAGAAACAGAAAGTGAGTTGACCAAAAAAATTGAGGAGTCGGAAAAAGCGAATGAAGAAATTGAAAATGAAAATCAAAAACTCAAGGAAGAAATAAATGAAATTTTAAAAAATGAAGAAAATATCGATAAAGACTTAAAATCAGTTCAAAGCCAAATAGAAGAAGGTCTCTTGGATTTAAAAAATTATCAATTAAAAATTGATGAAATAAAAAATCTCACCTCAAAAGAAATAAATAATAATCAAAAAAAAACTGCAGCTATAAAAAAAGCTGAAAAAATTCAAGAAAAACTCGAAGGAGAAAAGCATCAAAAAGAAAAAGAAGAAACCGATAAAAACCAAAGGATAGAAAGATCGAAAAAAGAAATTGATGAAGTAAAAAGAATGAATATAAGACTAATACATAAAATCCAAGAACTACAAGAAAATGAAGATACAGAAGAAGAAATCAGAAAATCATTGGAAACGCCAAATAGACTATCAGAAAGACTGTCAATTACTCCAAGAATTGGAGACCCATACAAATTGCTAAGGGAGCAATTAAAATCCCAGATTGAAGAAATCAGCAAGCTTCAAGGCGAAATAAAAAACTCAAAGAATGAAAGCACGTTTACGCTGAATAAAGAAAGCATGAGAGATCCTTTTGAAAGAGATCAATGCAAATGTGTAATTCAATAAGCTTGCTAATAATAAAAACCCAATTTAATCATTAGAAGAAAGAATATTCTTCGAGATATCTATTTTTCTTATTTAAGCTGTTATAGAATCAAATTTTAATTAATTTTTCATAAATATACCTTGCCTAGCTGAAGTTATAACTTGAACTTGTCGTTTCATTAGAACACTTCATTGGGGGCATAGTAGCAGTATCAACACTTGATAAAAAATCATAAACTTCACATGCTTTTTTCGTTTGAGTTCTATTCGAATTTATTTGAATTCGCTTTTGGGTTTTGGGTTTTTTTGGCTTTTCTTGAGTCAAAGATCGAAGGACTAAAGTTTGAGAAGTCAATGGAATGTTTATTTCAGGCTCCTCTTGAGATTGTGTAAGAACAGTGTCTAGTTGTTCATGAATAACAATTCCAGTTAAGCTTTGGAATTGGAGAGGCTTCTTTGTTATTGCATCTGGGCATTGTTCAGAAAACATTGAAAATTTATTTAAATAAGGGGATTGAAATTATTATTTATAAAGAAAATATAAAAAGTAATGAAAATTTTGATTTGGCGGTTTTAGAGTTTGAAATTAAATAATTATGAAAGTTTTAAATGTGGAGAGATTGTTGATTTTTAATGTCCAAATAAATTTAAAGAAAACACTATATAAGAAAACTTTGGATATTTAATAGATTTAATTAAATGTAAATATGTTTTTAATTTATGCTGTAAAAATAAATTAACTTGAAAAAATTATTTGAAGACAAAAGAATTATGCTTCAATACTTTACTTTAATTTATATATATCTAATTCTTTGATTTAAGACAAAGTTATTTTTCAAAACTTTAAATTATCGTTTTGGTAATATTTTGGCTCCAAAAAAAAAGGTCTTTGGCTTACAAAAAAAACTGATAATTTTCTTCTTTTAGTTTATTTCTTTTTTCTTAGAGAAATTTGATGTAGGATTAATTAAAGGCAATTTGTTATGAGCTAATCTAACCTTATTATATTATTTTAGCTGTATTCATTTTTATTTACTAATTATAAGAAGCAGGTGTTTTAATACTGCAGTTTTTGAATTCAAATGATATTAATTTTGATATTTCCTTTTAATAAATGCTAATTTGCTGATACTCCGTTATCAGCAGTTATGCATATGATTTTCACCATTTTCAGGTTTTATGCATTTCTTTTTTTGTTTTTTTAGTTCTTATAAAAATGGATATCGAATCAATCATACATTCACGACAGCAATTTGCAATGAATTGGCTATCTAATTACATCAATTTAAGCCAAATCTTTGCTGCCTATTCTCAACAAAAATCATTTGAAGCATCAGCAATAACTAAAAAGCCAGAGCAAAACTTAGCAGAAAAAATGGGAAAAAAAGATTTTCATTGTACAGTTTGTGATAAAGATTTTCTTTCCTATAAAGGTTTAAAACAGCATATAGGCAAAAGTCACGACAATACTATAAAGAATTTCTGCTGCGAAACCTGCAATAAGCTATTCAACAATAAATATGCCTTGAAATTCCACATAAGGCAAGTTCATGAAAAATCAACAGCTGTGAAGTGTGATGTATGCGAAAAAGTATTTTATAATAAATACAAAATGAAGGAACACAGAGACAGAGCACACGTTAATTTATAAATTTAATTTTTTGTTCATATGCATAATTTTGACTCCAAGAAAAATATTTTAATAATTATCCAATTATTGCCATATGAACAATTTGCTTTGAAATTCAATTATTTTAAATTTTCCAGAAAATAAATAGAAAACTCATTTAAATAATTGACTTATTTTTGCAGTTTTATATATCCATATTTAAACTGATAATCTTTATATATGGGATTTCATTTTTCAGAGCTGATAATGTAAATTCAATTTAGGCATCTGCTGTATGCATATCTGGGGTATTCTACTTTTAAAGCAATAAGAGTTCCTCCCAATGAAGCTACTGAAAAATCAGAACACAAGAAAAAGAAGCTTATATTGAAATGGGTGTCTTGCACTATTCTTTTATACTTCCAAGGAGCTTTAGACTATTTCGTGTCATGAGTACCTACTTATTATTTCTGGAAAACTCTTTTAATGGCACTTATTTTGGTAGAAAACAGTTTGGCAGTCAAACTACTCCAAAATTTTGAAAATCATATACAAGAAGTGGAAAATTATATAGATAACGCACAAAATTCATTATATAGACGCTTATCTTTTCTTACTTTTCCTTTCTTTAAAGCTGCACTAAAAACATTAAAATTTGTCATACAAGGAGCATCCTCAGATCAGCTTAAAGAATTAGAAATATTAATTACTTCCTACAAAACATCTACCAAAAAAGAAGAAGATGACGAAAAAATTGATAAAACTGAACTGAAAAAGTACCAAACTTTCAGAAAGGTAGATGAGGAAGAAAAATTTGACAAAAATGAACTGAAAAAATATAACACGAGAAAAGCAGAAGAAGATGAAAAATTTGATAAAAATGAGTTGAAAAAATACAACACCAGAAAAGCAACAGAAGATGAAAAATTTGATCAAAATGAGCTGAAAAAGTATCAAACACTGCCTTCACCAGCCCACAAAAAAATTGCCCCACCTGCCAAAACGCCATGGAAAGCCAATGTACATTTAATGCTGAAAAAAGGGTCTTCTTCATATTTCCCACATACAATTTGGTTTGATGTAAAAAATAAACTTTTGCATTGGAAAGCTGAAGGAGATGACGTGACTTTTAACGACACTTTTGTAGGGGTAAAGGTAAAAGATGAGAAAAAATTCTTATTGGAAATAAAATTAGCAACTTCAGCAAAAATTGTCAAGTTTGCTGATCTGAAAAGTATGAATAATTGGGAAGGATTTTTGCAAGGACAAGCATAACTAATATTATAGTAATATTTTGATTGGTTTACTAATTTTATCATAATTTTCTTTAAAATAATAATCTACATTACCTAATCTTTCGGCAAAAATGAATGCGATACCACTGGTTTTTCTTCAATTTTGCTTGCTGCTTCATCTTTCCCTTTCTTCAAAAATTTTTCAATTTTTTCAAATTTTTCTTTATCAATAATCTTTTTCTCATCTTCAATCTTAATTTCCACAAAATCTGATTTAATATCATTATCATTTTTGCTATACATCTTTATTGCTTCTACCTTTACTAGGACACTCTGTAACAATCTATCTAAATTTTCTTTTTCTTGGATTTGGTTGTTAAATTCAGAGCCAATGCTACTCACTTGTGCTTCTGCGGTATCTATTTGATCTTTAAGCCTACTTATGCTTTCTAATAACTCTTTTTCGCTCTCTACAAGTCTTAAAACTTCTGATTCTAAATGGATTTTTTCCTGTTTTAGCATATTAAGTTGAGTGTTTTGAAGCTCAATTGCTGATCTCAAATGGTCTAACTGATTATCTACAGTCCCTTTATACTCAATGATTTCTTCTACAGATTCAGCTAAATCGCTAAAAATTCCTATTCCTTCAGCTTGCTCATTCTGCATTTGGATTTTTTGTCTATTTAACGCTTTGATTTCTTCTTTTACATCTGCCAAATCTTCATTATTTTTATTTATTTCGTTTATTTGTGCTTCTAATGAATTTTGTAAATTTTTGAGATTGTCTTGGAGTTGATTTCTGGTATCTTGCATGGATTTTATTTCTTTCATAGTAAAAAGTTTTTCATTTTCTAAGTCGTCAATAAATCCTTTTTCTTTAGAAATTTTGGATTCTGAGTCTTCTATTTGTTGCTGGAGAGAAGTGTTTAAGGTTTCTAGCTTGTTTTTGCGATCTTCTAAGGTTTTGACTTTTGTTTTGGTGGATTCAAGAGAGAAAAGAGCTGGAATTAGATCAAGCTCGTCTCCATCTGTTTTTAGGGGATCACAGTCAAGGTTTAGTTGAGGATAAAGCTCTTTTAGCTCATTGCATGGGACAGAGTATGTGAAACCTATAAGAAGGAGTAATAGAAAACCTTTCATTATTATTTTAACGGATTTTTAGTGTATCCATTTTTGATTTGTTAAGGTAGCTGTTAACTTTACTATTAACATAATTATAATAAAAATATAAGCAAAACTATAGGTGGTGTTATTCTTATAGACATGAAAATTATGACTTTAAAATCTATTTTCTAATCATCTGCTATATTTCTATCTTTGAAAAATACCAAAAATTAATACTGATAAATAGGCTTCTGTGTAAGAGCTATGCAAATTCATTTCAAGAAATTTTTTTTTTTTAAGATTTAAAGCGAAAATTATAATTCTATATTTCTCTTGATACACAATATAATATCTTACAAGTATTTCTAGTTAATTTATTAATAAACCTTTATTATAGCATTTTGATTATTCTCTGTCCGGCTTTATCCTTATTCTATTTCTCGATTTAATGAGTTCTCTATACTCACTCCTGCTTGTCAGCTTCATTTTTATAGGCTTAGGAGTAGTTGTTATTACATTTGATAGCATTTGTCCAGAAAACTCATAAGGAGCTGTTTTTAGCTGAATAGATGAAGATTCTCGCTTTAATCTTGTTGGAGAATCAAAAGAAAATTTCCTAAAAAACCCTCTGAAATTCATATGATGCGGATTTGGTGAAGGAGGAAATTTATAAGGTTCTTTTATCCCAGACACTTTTCTGGAGATAAGTTGATTGCTTTTATACATTTCTTTTTTCCTTTTTGCTCTACTTATTGAATGATAAAAAGATCTCCGATGATGAGATTCGTCAAAAGAGCTGTTAAGATTCCACAATTTACTATCTTCTGTAGGAAGTCTAATAATGAGCTTCAGTTGAGGTTTCGGAGATAAAGAACGCTCTGGGTTAAAAGAGTGATGTTTTGAATTCATAATTCATATGGATTTTTATAAGTGTTATTTCAATTTACCATTTCTCCAATGGTCATCATTTTTATGAAAAAGGCTCATGTTCTGATATAATTTTTGATAAAAATGCTTAAATTTAGGCTAAATTTAGATGAAAAATGGTAAATCTCAATACTAATGTGGGAAGATGCAATTTTCTGAAAAAAAAAATTAGGAAAAAAGGGAAGAAATTTTCGGATTTTGAAAATTTTGATATTCAAAATTTTGAAGCTTGAGGCATAGTTTTACATAAAAATTGGAATTTTCCTTAGAAAATTTATTTTTATTTTTTAAATAAATATTAGCCATCATTTCTTTATAAAATTCTGATTATAGCATTCATAAATAGTTTTCTTTCTTTTGGCATAACCTTCTCAATACACCTTAAAATTGGCATGCAATCAACGTTAATTTTCCATCTTTAAGTTTAGGTGAACAATAATAAATTAATTATGATAACTCCTGAACCACTACCCAAGGAATTTGAAAACGCCTTCGAAAAAGAAAGCAAAATGTCAAAAAAGTCCAAAGAACAAGATTTCCAAGTGAAATATAAAACTGAGATGTGTAAAAACTGGGTAAATGGCCACTGTCAATTTGGGGACAATTGTGCTTTCGCCCATGGAAAAGAAGAATTAAGGGAAAAAAACTTATCGAGAAAAGAGTGCACGCACTTTGCAGAAGGTTTTTGTGTTTACGGAGATAGGTGTCTTTTTAAGCATATTGTTAGCTCAAAGCGAAGGCTGCCTGTTTTTATAAATATCTCAATGAAGGGACAGATGGAGAGACTAGAGTGTGTTATCTAGATAATCTTTATCTTAACTTTAATTTTATTTGAATTTCATTTTATATGGCCAAAAAAAAGAAAATATGCAGCATAAAAATATTCAAAGTCCTCATATTAATCGCTTTATAATTATGGAAGAAATACCAGAAGAATTTTTCTTATGTGAAGAATACACACTTTTTACCGAATCATTAGGAGAATACACACAAGAATTTTATGCATTAAAATCTGCATGTACTGACTATGATTTGACTGGACAAGTTATATGGCCAGGAGCAAAAGTTTTATCTCAATATTTGTTAGAAAATCGTGAGAAATTACAAGATAAAGATGTATTAGAAGTAGGCTCTGGTTCTGGATTTACAGGTCTTTTTTGTTCGCATTTTGCAAGAAAAGTCATTTTAAGTGACGGAAATGATATTGTTCTCAGGCTTCTTGAGAGAAATAAAGTATTTGGGCATTGTCCAATATTTGTGTGCAAAATTGAATGAAATGAAGATAACTCAATTGCGGAATTGGAAAATAAAGAATTGCCGATAAAATACCCGGTGATTATAGGATCAGATGTGATTTATAGCATAGATGCTGTAATTCCTTTATTTAACACAATAAAGAAACACTTGGAAGATAATGGAGAATTCATTATGTGCTACACAAATAGAGCAATGAATAATTATAGAGTTCTTTTAGAAGAAAGCGAAAAACTCGGGTTTTCACATGAAGTGTTATGAAATGAGCTGAATGTTTATTTATACTCTTTTAAAAAAATCAATAATTAACCCAAATCATCAATTTTTATCAAAAATATTGGATTTTTGCTGCTTTATTAGATAATTCTTCATTGAAATTATAAGCCTTACGCTATCTGAGTACCATAAAAATGGATTTTCAGATGATCCTTGTCTCTAAAATATACAAAAGTCTTTTTAATAAGCATCCTTTATCTCAT
>CATKHM010001303.1:0-10267 GCA_949751825.1 Blepharisma undulans | reverse complement strand
CAGCTAAGAAAGAGCCTCCCAAGACACCGATTTTGAGAAGCTACTTTTTGACTCAGCCTACTTTACCTTCCAGGCTGCAAAGAAAGATTGAAACAATTTTAAAGGTGATTGGAATACCTGATAGGCCGATGCCTACACAAGAAGTAGTGGAGCTCTATGAAAAACTTAAAAGAGAGTCGTTGATTTTGCTGAACCTACAGAAGCATGTGATTAAAAAAGAAATTGAAAAAAAATCCTTGGAAGATAAAATAAGAGAAGTCAAAAATTCAGCCAACAAAAAATCTTCTGGAGGGTACTCAGCTATAAAAAGCACTCAAGCTCCAGCTATAGTAAATCAAATCCCAAAGCTACCTACCCAGGTGCCGATTAGAAACCCAGTAACAACTACCAAGCAAACTATTCAGCCTATGAACAACCTGCAACAAACTGTTACAAGTAAAAGAGTCGCTGGAAAAGTTGTCAAGTCGCAAAATTCTGAGGAGGACTTGGAACCCACAAAAAAACATAAAAAAACCTAACTCTATTAATTCTGCATTAATTGACTAATCTATTTTCTTCTAGCAGGAACTTCTTCATCAAAATGCTGATTGACACACAAAAAATCATTGAAAGTCCTTGAGTTTTTTATAGATGGAATTGCTGCGAGCTCCATTAAATATTGCTGGCAAGCCCTTTTTTTCTCCTCTGTCGGGATCGGCTTTTTAGAGCTAAACAAAGAAGACGACTGCTGCTGCACAAACAAATTCCCTGTATCTGGTAACTGAATATCAGAAAACTCTCTTTGCAAACTCATATGCAGATTTTCCAGCATTTTAAATCTTTTGTTGACAGTTCAGCTTTCTCCACGATAAGTGACTGTAATAATGAATTCAGTATAAGACTTTTGGTCAGCTGAATCTTTAATGACTGACTCTACAACCACTATATTAAACTGTCCAGAATCTCTTGACTGGTTTGCTCGTCTGGAGCATAATGAAATGTGCGCATTAAACACTTTTCTTCCGAATATTTCTCCACATAATTTACATTGCAAAGCTGAAGCATTGTCAATCATTTTTTTAACATTGCTGAGTTTTTCGAGTTTTTCTTCAAGCATTTGGCATCGGTCTTCCATTTCGTCAACTGAATAAGACATGATTTTTTCTGCTTCCTTGGGTTTTTCGAAACTTTTGGCTTGTAGTGCTTTAACTAAAGCTTCTTGGATGTTTTTGTTGTCGTCGATTTGAGATTTTAAGCTTTCGACTTGGTTTCTTAGGAAATTACGCTCACGGACTCAGTCATTTGGAACTTCATTTCCTTCCTGATTTTTATTTGATTGTGCAGATTTCAATTTTTTTAGCTCATTTTCATTAGCTTCATTTTCTTCTCTGGCTAATCTGAGTTGAGCTCTCATTTCTTTGAATAAAGAGTCCATTTCATCTCTTTTTTTCTTCAAGTCACTGATTTCTTGCGATTTTCAGTTAATCTCTTGCCTCATTAAGGCTAGTTCTTTTTGCAGCCCATTTGCTTCCACTGAGTGCTTCTGCTGTAAATCATTATATAGTTTTTGTGTTTCTTCATATCTAGATCTAAGTTCACTGTTCAGCTCTTTCTGGTCATCTTTCAAAGTTTCATATTTCTTTTTAAAGTTGTTTTCAAGCCTTTCTTTTTCGTTTTTTAGTTCTTCGATTTTCATTTCGTATGCTGCATAGGCAGCTTTCAGGCGATAATTTTCTGATTCAAGCTCTTGGATTCTGTTTTTTAAATATTCTCTTTCTTTTGAAAATTCTTCCTTTTTAGCTTCGAGTGAAGATTTCACGAATTCTAACTGATGTGATATTTTTCTTGTAGCATTTTCTTGCTCAAGCATAGCACTTCTGCTAATATATTCTGCCCCTTCTGCTAATAAAGCAGATGAGACTTCTTTTAGCTTCCATTCCACTGCGTTTCCTTGTGGGCCAGTTTTCTTTATGTCATTAATTTTTTTTTCAATTTCCCTTTTAAATATTTGAAAATCTCCAAATTCTGATCGTTTTAGCTTGTCTTGCATTTCTTGCATAAGATCTGCACAAATATCATCACATTTCTCAAGGACCTTTTTTTCGTTTTGGGCATTAAAAAATCCGAATCTTTCTAAAAGCTTCTTTTTGAGCAAGTGTTCGAAATGGTCTGTATTGTCTCCTAATGCTTTTTCTTTGAAAAATTTGATTGCATTCTTTTTGCAATTTTTGTGGAGAGACTTTAATTGTTCTGGGGTGAGAAGTTGATTGGAAATTTGTGTGCGCATTAAACTATCATACTCGTGTGAAGCTAAATCTATGTTTTTCTGACTTTCCGAGTTAACGACGGCTTGCCAAGCTCCTTCGATTGTAGGGACTGCACCTTTATTGATAGCATCAACATAAGAAACTGCTAGACCTGCTAGAAGCTCCCCGTTTAAATCTCTGCCATTAAAAGTTTTAATTTTGGCTCTTCTGTAAATTAACTTTCTTAAATTCGCTTTATCTCTTACAAATTCAGGTCTTAAATCAGAGTCTGGAGCTCTATCAAGTTCTTGCAAAACTCTTTCATCTTCAGATGGTCTTACTAGTGCAAAGCAGTCTCTATCTCTAAAAAAATGTTTCAATAATTTTCTTACTCTATTTTTTGACTCAATAGAATCACTAATTCCTTTTTGAGGCTGCAAAGAGTTTTCTAAATATTCTTTAGCTGTAATTGCATTTCCTTTTTGGTCAACTAATTGCAGCGCAAAGTCTCTTAACACCCACAAAAAACTTGGGAAATAAGAAGAAACTTCATCGACATCTAGCTCAGAATCGCTTGATCTGACCTGCAAATTTTTGGTTAAATTCACAATGAGGCTTAGATTATTCAAAGCGTTTTCATCAATGCTCCCAACTGAGTTGTAGATGAAAAAGGAGCTCAAAAGCACTGTTAAAATAAAAATCCGAGTATCATGATTTGCGTCTTCATCAAATGCTCCAAGTCCTTCACTGTCAATGACCAATAATGTCGCGTCTTCTCCGTTCTGGGTCCTGATTTCAATTGGCTGACTTCATATTCATAGTCCTTTTGTGCAAGGGTTAATAGTTGGCCCTACTCCAAAACCTTGAGAATTTATATTGAGGATTATTTTATTTAGCATATAGCTTTTTCCTGTTCTATATTTCCCTGCTACTGCGATTACAGCAATTTTAGTTTTAATTGAGTTTAAAAACTGAAGACCTTCAGGAGTTACTTTAAAGCCTTCGCGTTCTTGATAGACTATAAGAGGAATTGCTCGGCCTGTACCTTCCATTGATATTTAAATTTATACAATAATTATTGGAAATGGCAAGGAAGGGTTGGATGATTTTGCATCAGAGTATTTTTAGGGTTGTTTAAAAAATAGGTTTGATGATTTTTTTATGAATATAAGAGAATTTTTTTCTAATATTAAATAATGCTGCTAAGCTTGGGCTCATCAAGCAACCTAACATCGTTTATGGAAACTGATGCAAAAACAAAAGACTACACAGTATTGGCAGCAAAAGGAGAAGCTGAACTTCATCAATCAGAAGAAGAAAAAGCCCTTAGCAAAATGATGCTTAGTGCAAGCAAATTTATTATTAATAGCGCTGAGGTTTCTATATCACTTTCGTCAACAATTAACAGCTTATTTATATCAGATGACAACGAACTTGTTTATCTTGCTACTGAGAGAGGTAATATCACTTGTTTTAATCTCAAAGAAGGAAAAATAGCTAATGATGTATGCTTAGGAATCGGCGCATTATATGATCTAATCATAGATGAAGAAAATAATCGTTTAATTGTCTGTGGTGAAAGTGAAATAATTCGATGCTACAAATTACCACTATTCCAGCTTGAGCTTGAGTTATTGGGTCATTCAGGATCTGTTAATAAATTATGCTATGATTTATCAAAAGAAAAATTTTACTCAGCTGGATTTGATGGAACAATTCGAGCTTGGAATTTATTGAATTTACAAGAGAACAAAATTTTATTTTCACATGAAGGAAAAATTAATGATCTTGCCATCGCAGAAGACAACTCCTTTATAGCTAGCGCAGGGGAGGATGGAATAATCAAGATTTTTAGCGTTGATACAGAAATAGAAATTGCTCAGCTTGCTGAAAATTCAGTGACTTGCTTAGCAATTAGCTCAGGCTTGAATGCTTTGGCTTCTGGTAGCTCAAATGGGCAGATTTCTATATGAAACACAACTGATTGAACTCTTTTAAAGAGCAAAGCACTTCACAACGGTGCTGCCACAGCTTTACGAATGTGTGAAACAAAACCAGTGATCATAACAGGAGGCGATGATAGTTTTGTGAAAGTATGAAATTTCGGAAAAGAGACTCCTGAACAATTAATGAAAGGCCACACAGATTCTATTAAGAAGATTAAAATCTCTCCAGATATGTGCTTCTTTGTGTCTACAAGTGTAGATATGACAGCCCATATATGAAGATTCCCTGATGAATTTGAAGATTTTATTTTAAAAGATCTGAATAATTGTGAATACAACTCAGTAGCCTTTATACCAGACTCCAACAATATTGTTTCTTGTGGTACTGACAAAATTGTCAAATATTGGGATGAGTCCGGATCTCCAGTTTCTCTTACAAATACTCTAGGAAATGGCCTCAAAATTAGTGTATCACCAAATAAAAAATATATTGCTGTAGGAGATGAGCTTGGAACCCTTTATATTATTGATGGCCTTTCTTTCCAAGAAATCCACAGGCTTCAAGCTCATAATGGGCTGATTCGAGATTTGTGCTTTTCTCCTGACAGTTCTCGACTAATAACAGGTGGCGGAGATTCATTGATTTCCATATGAACTTTGTCTACAATGAACAAGCTGCAATGCAAAGGTCACTGTCAAAGCATTTGGTCTGTATGTGTAAGCAATACAGGAAGAAAAGTTTTTTCAGGAAGCAGCGACCAAACTATCAGAATTTGGAATGCCATGACTGCAAATCAGCTGGGAATGATCAATGCTAAAGAGCCTGTTAATGTTATGGCTATTGACAAAAAAGATAAGCTATTGATAATTGGAGGCATGATTGGGGATGTTTCAGTATGAAATATAGAAGAATGTTGCGAAGAGTCAAGTTTTCATGTGCATGCAGGACTAGTTACTGGTATTGTGTTGATGAATAATAATGATTTGTTCATGACTGCTGGCAAAGATAAAAAAATCAATATCATTTCATTGAAATATAGAATCAAGATTTCTTATATGGATCATAAGCAGCCTATTAATTGCTTGAATATATCTCTAGATGAAACCTATATTGCAACAGGTGAAAAATATTATATTTTAGCAGAAGAAAACCCATTGAAAGCTAAAGAAACAAGATTAATAGGTCCATCAGAATATCATCAGCCTTTCCTCGCATATATGAGAGATATACTATTTGACCAAAATCCTGTACATAACCCAATTATGGACCAGTTTGCAATAGTTCCTCAGCTTATCAATCCATTGCATTTTTATGTTTATCTGAACCTGAAAGAATATGTAGTTCCGTCTCTATGTTATAATATACCTATAATAAGATCAAAAGTAGGATTCAACCCATTTTATATAGCCTTGCTGAAAGATTATAAAGCAATTAGAGACGAAATTGTTGATTCTGTATGCTTAAATGCACAACTCAATCCTTTTTGGCTGCAAATGTTAGAAAATGAGATAATTAGAATGAATCATGTTGGCTTTCCAAAGTTGGCTGATATTTATGAAATTATTTACCAGGAAGTCAAAAGGAAAAGCTTTCCAAGATTCTGTGAATCAAACGTTGTTTTGCCAATTTGTTTTTTATCAAATGAATTCAGGGCTAAAGTAAAAGATTTCTTTGACGAGGAAGACATTAGCACTCAAGGCGTTTCTATATGCTTCAAAGAAACGTGCATCCCTTTCAATTTCTCAATGGGGAGTCAAGAAAGTATTGATTTTCTCAGTTCTATTTCAGAGTGCCAAAATAAAGAGATTTTTAGAACCCCTATTATCTTGGATATAGCTCACTATAAATGAGAGTCTGCAAGGCTTCCAATGATTATCCAGGGTTGCGTGTTTTATATCTATTTAGTCATGTTATCACTTTATACCTCATTTTTTGCAAAAGATCCGACTTTTTTGATGATAGTTTTTATTATGAATATTTTATTGATGTTTTATGAAATTTATCAAATGGTTGTGTCGGGAAGATCGTATTTTAAATTTGTGTGAAATTATGTGGATTGGGCAAGAACCATATTATTGCTGGCTTATAATATTATCGAGTGAAGCAATGATTTTTTTAGAGTCACAAGCAATTTAGTATTCTTGGTAAAAGCTGATGGAGAAGATGCATCGTCTTTTCACTTGTTTGGATTTGCAAATTCACTTTTTGCTTTAGTTACATTTATTAGCTGGGCAAGAGGAGTGTCATATTTCAGGTTATTTGACTCAACAAGATATTTTATTAATTTGCTTATACACTGCTTTGCTAGCATGGGAGGGTTTCTGGTAATGATGACCTTTATGGCAGTCGGCTTTTGCTTTTTATTTGTTGTCATTGTAAAAGATCCATCTGGAAATATTGATCTTATGAATAATCTCAGAGTTTCCTATTGGCTTATTTTAGGTTCTACAGAAGCTGAAAGTTATGGCTTTATTGAAATGGGAGTTCTTACCTTCGGAATTATGATAAATCCAATTATCATGATGACTATACTTGTAGCAAAAGTAACAGATGAGTATGAACAAATTCAATCTGACAGCATCGCAAGTGATACCAAAGAGTTGATTGACATGGCAATTGAAGTAGAAAATATGATGTTTTGGAAGAGGAAAACAGGCAATAAGCAGTACTTTCAGTCTGTTAAAGAAACTGCAAAAGATGAGGACATGAGCTGGGAAGGAAGATTGGCTGCACTTAATAAAATGATAGAAAGATCCAGTCTGGGAACTCAGGAATTTTATGAAAATTTAATTAAAAAGCTGAGCGAGCGAGAAATTTTAGTATCTAAAAATAGAGGAAAAGCAGAAAAAATTGAAGAAATTTGTGATAAAATAATAAAGGTGAGAGAAGAGAGGCTAGCTAAAAAACTGGCTGAAGAGCAGGGAGATGGTGAGCAAGTAGAAAATAAAGAAGGATAAAGTTTAATAAGAATAATAAAAATTACCTGAAATCTATAAATTATCCGCAGCATTGTTTTTTCTCTTTATCATTGGTTTGATTTTGCTGTATTTTTACGTTTTTGCCTGCTCTCGACTTATATCTTTTATTCTGAGTTGATTCTGCAGATTTTTGCTGCGTCTCATACACTAATCTTCCCAATTCCTGGAAAATTTCTTCTACACCTTTACCTGTCTTAGCACTGGTATCAAAATGTGTGACACCAACTTTCCTTGCATATTCTAATGCTTCAGCTCTAGGTATTTGCCTTTCACTTTCTCTGTCACATTTATTCCCAGCTATAACTATACAAATATCTTTATCGGCTTGCATGCCAAGCTCTCTTACCCATGAAACCACTCTATCAAAAGATGATCTATCAGTGATGTCATATGCAATAACAGCTCCTTTTGCTCCTCGGTAGTAATTCGGAGCTAAAGCTCTGAAGCGTTCTTGGCCTGCTGTATCCCAAAGATTAAGTTTGATGTTAACTCCTTGAACTGTGATTTCTTTAATAAGGAAATTGGCATTAACAGTAGACTGTTCGTCTTCATGAAATACATTTCGAGCTGCTTTTAATGTGAGCGAAGTCTTTCCAACTCTTCCTTCTCCAAGAGTAACTATTTTATACTCTTTAGCTGCTTCCATTTATTAGGAGATCAATTCGAATGGAATTATCTATTATCAATAGCATGATGAATTCATCATTACATAAAAATTGTTGAAAAATTATTAATTAAGGTAGTTATCGCAATTTGTTAATATAATTTTGAGAAATTATTATTTTATTCCAATTTGCTATGAATATTTATTAAGTTAAATAAACATTATAAAAATTATTTTTCGACCTTTTGCTTCTTTAACTTCATATTTTCTTGTAAACTTTTTATATACAACGCAATGGACAAATGCGTTGCACATCTATGATAATCCTGCCCTATTGGTTTACTCTTTTGAGCAGCCATATTAATAGGCTTTGCACTCCCTACCGAATAACTAAAAGAGCCTACTACCTGGCTGTTTACTCCAGCTCTCTGGTTCATCCCTTTCATGAGCTGGTGAATCTTGGACATCGGACTATGGTCAAAATTGTTGGGATTATTTTTACTCTGACTTACCCTCGGCTTCTTTTTCGGTAGCTCTGGCACAGGCGCTGGCTCTTGAGAGTTGAAAGCCTCGATTTCACTGATAAATGACGCCAGACCCAGGATCCCTGAAATATCGTCATCTTGCATAGTTTTGGGTTTCAAGCATTTGGTTCTCTACATGAAAAGTACTTTTGTATGCTTTCTGGGGTCGTAAGAGTCAAGTTCAGGGTACATGGATTGCTTGTTGTACATGATTTTCGAACTACACTCAGAGATGAGCTGGAGATCTCGCATAATTTCTGAATGAGTAGCCTTGATCCTTTGTCTGTTTACTGAATTGAAATCAGATGAAATGACTTCCTCTCTCCACGTCTTTCTCGTCTTCATGCTAAAATTAAGTATAAATTGTTAATATTAGATTGTATGTGTGGATCAAAAACAGTTTTAAATAACCTCAACATCAGATTGAAATATAAATCTGCATGTAGTAATTGATTAGTCTGAATGAATTATGCACAGAAAGAAACTGACAACATAACTGCTTATAATGTACTCTGAGTTGACAAACTGTTAAAAAAGCACCAGAAACACTGGCATGCTGATTAATGATATCTAAGTGAAGGTTGATCTGCTCTGAGGAGATCTCGACTTTCTTCTGGGACTTCTTGGGCTTCTGCGGTCTCTGCGGCTGTCTCTATCCCGGTAGTCTCTGTTTCTGTAGCTCTCCCTTTCTCTTGACCGGTCTCTGTAATCTCTGTAGTCTCTGTCACGATCACGGTCGCGGTAATCTCTATCTCTGCTGCGGTTTCTGAAGTCCCTGTCTCTGTCACGATAGTCTCTGTCCCTTCTTGGACTTCTTCTATACTTATCATTTCCCATATACTTACCTGGTGTTGGGCCATATGCTTTGTTTCTGCGGGCTTTTTCTACTCTTAGCTCTCTTCCGCCGACATTACTGTTGTTAAGTTCATTTTTGGCCTTGTCGGCATCTTCGGGATTCTCATAGGTCACAAAGCCAAACCCTCTTGACTTATTAGAAATTGGGTCTTTTATGATTTTGAAATCAACAATTTTCCCGTAGTCTTCAAAGGTCTTTTGCAAGTCTTCTTCTTTGGCCGAGTAGCTTAAATTGGTAATGTATAAGCTGGCGCCTTCTACCTCCTTGTCAGGGCTATTTGAATGGCTTCTGGCCATAAATTATTAAAAACTTGTAAAAATGATCATTTAAAAGTCAGATAATGGAATTAAATTAGAATTCGAGAACAAAAATCATTTCAAAATTAATTGAAAATTATCATCTTGTCAAATTGTTGCAAATTTTATTTGCTATATCATTTTCGTTGTGATAGAGATTTTTTCTTATGTTGAAAATTTAAATAAGTAATATAATGTTTTAATATTTATTCTAAGCCACATTTACATAAGAATATTGGGGACATAATTAACATAAATAAATTATCAAATTTTATATTAAATTAATGTTAAGAATAAAAGTTTAAATGAATACATATCTATTAAAAGATATAAATCTTGAATCATGTCATATTTTCTTTATTATATACTACTATTATTTATCTTCTTTGAAATAGCTAGTATCAATATTCATATAAAATGCTTATTGGTTAATTTCAATAATGTCTGTATCTAAAATGACTAATTTTCGTGGACTTGGCTTTAATTGATCAACAGCTATTTTAGTAAAATAATAATTATTGCTTGAAAGATAGCGTCCTTGACAATGTGCCCATCCTTCCCCATAGAATTTCACATCTTTCCATTGAGTATCCAGATAGAATTTCCCTTTATTGCTGTTTGGTAAATCTAATTTATATCATATCCACCCTAAAAAGCCTTGATCATCAAAAGTCACTTTTGGCAAAGCTAAAAGGAAGGTTTTAGGCTGGATATAACGATCTAAATCTTGTGAATTCTCCATATGATGCCTTAGAAGTCTATATGAAAATTACTGATTCAGCTTTGTTTTCCTTTCTTCTATTTCTGGAATCAAATTGAGTTCAATGATACCTAATC
>CATKHM010001302.1:0-10269 GCA_949751825.1 Blepharisma undulans | reverse complement strand
AGAAAAAAAAGCTGAGTCATTGGCAGATGATTCTTGATTTTTTCCATAAGTTCTCATGTGAGCTCTTTCTTCATTAAGATTTTTGAGACGGATTGGTCTTCATTTCTTAGTGAGATTAAAGGAAGAAATGAGCGATAGGTCTACAGAAGAGCTGGATCGGTTAGACTCCATTTCAGTTAATTTAAAATATTAGATATTTATGATTGGTGAAGATGCTGAAAGCAATTGCATTATTTTAAGGTCCAGAAGCAAAAGATGAATTTTTTGAATTCGTAACAGAATAAAAATAAAAACAATAAGGCTATGACATCTGAATTTTTTTTGAATGGCCATATTATCAGTATTTTTGAATCTTACGAAGAATAAAATCTCAATATTATTATAAGAAGAGAACCTGAGAGACTTATAAAATTGATCGTATTCTTTTTTATATATACAGACTCTTAGTAACAATTCCAATAAAATATTTTTATTTCAGTTTATCAAGATATTTTATTCGATTTGTTTATTGTCAAATTACCTGAAACATAATGATGATAGACAGCTAAATCTATAATCCATGATTGAATTATTTGCCTGACATAAATTGCTTATTTTTATATATGCTTAAGCAATTCAACTCTTACAAAGATGAATTCAAAATCTATCATTTAATTTATTGAACAATTCAATCAATTTCACTATCCATCTCAATGTTACTATTATTGATAGCTATTATCAAATTTTTCATCAAGCTTTTCTGCCCCATTTTAATGACTCTCTGATGCAAAATTTTTATTGATATAAAATATGGCTCGAAGGATGCTGAAGCTGTATATTGATTGTCTTGATAAATATCCTGCATTAACAAAGTAAATTTTATATCAGAATGTTTACTGGAATTTCTCTTGTCGGCGGAGGTGACCTCATTGCTCAGAAAGTTTTGGAAAGAAAAAGTGAAATCGATAAGAAAAGGCTACTAAGCTTATCACTCTATGGATTTTTCATTGCTGGGGGAGTTGGACACTTATGATACAGGGGATTAGATTATGTGATTGGGTCTCGGATGTCATTAATGACTGCTTTTAAAAAAATTCTCATCGATCAGGGGATATTCGCACCATTGGAAATCATCTTTTTCTTTGGATGGACGCATTATAGTAAGCATCAGCCTAGTTCTCTTCAAGAAAAGATCCAGGCTGATTTAAAAGACACATTGCTTGCAAACTATAAGTTGTGGATTCCTGGACAATTTTTGAATTTTTATTTGATACCAGAAAAGCATAGGGTCTTGTATTCATGTGTTTTGTGTGTTATTTGGTATTCTTTTATTTCAAATGTATCTCATACCGATTCAAACGAAAGAACAAAATTATACAAAGTAAAATCGTAAAATAACAGAAATTCGCAAAATCAATGATAACTTTCAGTAACTAATCTCAATTTCATTAGTTTTAATGTTAAGCTACTTAATTTGGAATTTTTATGCAAATGTCTTTATCCATTTTATGTAAAGTTATTGTTGATTTCAATATGAAATCTCAAATTTAAGAAATCAGCGTAATTGATTTTGTGACTTTTTTCTTAAAATCAAATTGTCATAATTCTTGCTCATTTACTATAAAATAAATCCCACTTTCGAATTTTAAACAGTATGAAAAAGAGTTACAACCAACACAGCTATCTTTAGACACATTTTGCCAAAAATAAATATCCCCTAAGTTGCTTTCAAATAGGCCACCTTCTGTTTCAAATACATAAACTCGATTATCTGCTTCCATAAGTATTTTATGAGTTCTATGAAACCCATATACGAGAGAATAGCTATCAATTTCTGGGTCATAAATACACAATCATCGATGTGACCTTCCTGCAACCACTATTTTTCCTTTGAACTCAATAGAATTGCAAAAATCTGAGAGTTTTGGGAGATTTGCCAAACTTCTTCATTTATTTATTGCAAAATCGTATTTCATTGCATACTTTGGAGAAACTCCTTCAAATCCCCCAAATGTGTATATCTCTTTGTTGAAAAATGTGCAATGAGTAATATATGCTGGGGCGTTATGCGACATAAAAGTAATTTTTCCTTCAGAATAATCAAAAATAAAAGATATTCCTCAAACTTTTATCATCATTGATTTTATGTATCCTATGCAAAATAAGGCATGGTTATCCATTGGAGATACGCAGGAAATAAAAATGTTAGGCTCTAATACTCTCTTTTCTGTTTTAATTCTGGTGCTTATGTTAAATGAATAAATCTTTTGACCTCCAGGATAATAAATATTGGGTGCCTCAATTTTATTTTCATTTTCATCAAGATTTTGCGTACCAGAAGAGAATGCATCTTCCATGTTTGTTTATATAATTATAGTGATAGCATTATTAATTTTTACCAGTAATTGCATAGCATGGCTATTAAGAATCAACATGCAGGCTATCAAATATAAATTAAATAAAAATTAATAATAATTTAAAATATTACAGCGCAGAAACTAGTTAAATTCAAGAAAGCATAATGAAATTATCTGATAATTATCAAACTGCTGTATAAGAATAATTAAAATCGCATTTAATTTTATTTTTCACTACTCAATGCATCTTATAATTGGTTATTTTTCTTTCTTTTGCATTTCATTATCATCAAGCAAAGTCCAATGAACGGTAAAAACAAATTCAATATGAAAAATGCCAAGGTCATTAAAATAATCGAAATTGGTATGACTAAAATAGTTATTGCTGTACAAATTGCACATTCACCATACTTCTTCACCTTGTCTTTCAAATGAAATTTCTTTGATATAAATGTTGAGAACTCTATTCCACTGCTAACTCCTGCAGCTAACAAAAAAATAAGCGAAATTATAGGACTGGCAATTATAACAGAAATATATGAGCACAATTTGCATTTCCTTGATCTTCAGCTTCAAGCTTGGTCATCTATTCCTGCCCAATTCTCAGAAATATATACAATAATTAGACCTGTTTCAAACGGGAATAAAATTCAAGAAAAAAGCAGCACAAGTAGCAATCTTCATGAAGCATTAGAATACCTTCCTCCAAGCATGCATCTTAACATATCATGGTTAATATCTATGATTTTCCCACAGTTCATACATATATTGGCTCCACATTTGCACATAACAGATGGACAACCTCAGGCTTTTTCAATATAATTTTTACACCGCGGGCATTCTTTTAAGCCATTTTCTTTGATATAAGATCTCAATTCAGGATCATCTGGTTGGCATGCACCCTCATGCCATTCATGGCTGCAATTTCCACAGTAGGTGTGCCCACACACATTGCATGAAATCTTGAGCCCAGATTTTGTAAAGCCAAAACCTTGGCAATTTGGTTTTGGGCATCATCTGAGGTTTGGGTCCTTTTCTAATATTGCATTTCTTCTGAACATCATATACTTCTTGAAAAGATTTGAGTCTATTATGTCTATAATTGATGAATCTATGTCTTTATTCTGGCAGGTATGCCGCGGACACTCAATAGGATATACTTTACGTTCACTGATTCGAAATTCAACATAGCTCTTTAGACATGATGAGCAAAATCTATCATTGCATTCTTTCACTTGGATAAAATCATGACTTGGAGTAAGCTGTGTACAAATTTGGCATATTTCAAGGCTTTCTGGAGTTGGAATATCATGCTTCCGAATATAAATCATATCGACTTCTGACATTAAAGGTTCTATACTCATATGTAAAATGAATCATTAACATGGAGATTTTTCAATTACAAAATACAGCCTATTCTGATAAGATATTACAGATTTAAACTCTCAAAATTTCATTTAATAAATAGTTCTATTTTAGATAAATAATTAAAAGTTTTAAGCATTAATCAGGTCATTAAAATCTATTCATAATTAAACCTAATAAAATAACAGTTTTGTAATAGAACGAAAACTATATCAGAATTTTCCCAAATAAAAAATAAATTCCTCAGAACAAAATAACAGCCTTTAATGCTTAATGGAATTCATTAACTATTGATAGCTAATAAATATGGATAGACTTTCGCCTGTATGCGTGTTCTTTCTTTTTTATTTTGTTATTGTGTTAATTTTCTCAAGACTCCTTAATCCGCCTCATTATCTAACGAATAAAGAGTGTAAGGATTATATTGGACAACACATTTCTATCATCCATGCCTATTGTGGCTTAGCACTTGCCACAATAGTTTACTTTATTGAAGGTGGAATCAATTATAACGCTCCCACAAATTATCTTCACATTATAGTTTTTGCTGTATTTGCTAGTTAGAATTCGCTTGGATATTTTATTTACGATTCTTTTTATGCAGAAATTTTTAAACTTCATGACTGGCCTATGAGATTTCATCATGTTGGAGCTCTTATGGCCTTGATAGGCTTATACTTTGCAGAGTATGGAGGTTCTGCAGGTGTTTGTAATTTTTATTTAGTGGGAATCATCTTAACTGAAATTTCTAATCCTTGCATATTGAAGAGACACATCATGAAGGCAATGTGCTTAGAAGATACACCAAGATATAACTTTTATGAAACAACTTTTGCTATGCTATTTGTATTTTCACGAGTTATCGTGGGGACATGGTATATGCTAAACGTCTGGGCATCTGTTATTACTCCTGTGTATAAACTGACTGTTTCTGCCTTGTTTGGAGTATCGCTGTTTTGGGTTTTTATATTAGTTTTTATGGTGGTTAAAAAGATCGAGAAGAATGATGATAATAGAGCATTCTTAAAACGGATTATCTGGGGGATTAATTGAATAAAGCATAGAAAATTAATATTGCTTTTTTCAATACTTCTATTATCTTTGGCCCTTCCATATATTTTAACTCAGGTCATGAAGGTTAAATTTTTACAGCTTCGAGTAGAAGGATTTGCAGTTCTTTAAAGAAATCAATTAATCTTTTTTCTAAAAAAAATTAAATAGTTTTAAATATATAGAAAACTGTCAATATTTTTAAATCAATATATATATGAAGAGCATTATTATAAATAGTAAATGTATAGATTGATAAAATTATTTTATCTGCATAAAATCTGACAAAAATTTAATAAATTTTCTAGAAGCAAAATATCAATAATACACTCATAAAAATAACTAATTTATAAGATATATTATTTATGAAATTCAATATTTTTCAAAGCTATTAGTTATAACTAAATTCAGCTAAATCGTTGCTATTGCATCATCCAGCATCCTAATCCCTTCTTGCAATAATCCAATGTCGCGGTTTTTGAGGACATAAAATCCACTTTCTTCCTCAAATCCTGCAGCCCTTAAGAATACAACACCTCCAGTAATTTTAGCAACCCTATCTTGGAATGCTTTATTTTCAATTCGGATTCTCTGGAATTTTTCTTCTTCAGGGTTACTCACAATATTTGTTATATATGCTTTTAAAGTATTAAGCGTTTGTGCTGCTACACCAGGATTTCTGAAATTTGGATACAATGTCTTCACAGTCTTTATTGCGCTTGCCATTCTCTCTTGTGGAGGTTTTACACTTGCAGTGTCCTCAGTTGCTTTTTTTCCAGTCCTAGCCTCTTTATCCTTTTTAAGCAGTTCATGCATCTGTTTTAATTCATCCTCAGTTTTCTTTTTCTCCCTTAAATATTGTTCAGTTGCCCTCTTGCTTTCTTGTTCTTCGAACTTTCTTTTTGATTCAGCAAGTTCTCTAGTCGATTTTATTCTGTCTCTTTCTCTTTGCAGCTCTTCTTCTTTTTCTCTTTGTATCCTTTTTCGCTTAAGCTCTTCTTGAAGCTCCCTAGCTTTTCTCTGGGCTTCTTCTTTGCTTAATTTTGGTTTATTCTGAGCCTCTCCGACTATTCGAAGCTCTTCTTCAAAGTCAGCATCATTTTGATGCTCATTAATCCATTCAAAAGCGGCTTCTACAGAATTATTCCCTGTCAAAAAAAGTGCTTTTTCGCATACTGCATTAGAAAACCCCATTTCTTTCAAACTTTGCACAAGTGATTGGTTTACCATTCCACTTATTGGCTGGCCTTCTTGTGCTGGTGGCTGTTCTGCATTTTCGGCTTCAGGGTTTGCTTTATTTTCAGGCTCGATATCCATGTCTTGGGAAGTTTGATTTGGCTGAGAATTTTCTTCCATATTAATTATTATTATTTTCTTACGAGAATATTGGGAAAATTACTATAAAAGAACTTTAATAATTTGTATTTTATAATCTATTATTAAATATATGAGTGAAACAAATAAGATGAAATCTTGTGGGCAGATGTCAAATAGACGAGCTTCTTTAAATATTCTTCAGTCCAGTCATTCTAGTGATGGGAAGACATCATATAGCTCACCTCTGATTATACCAAATGTAATCAGAACGGTCAGCTGCTATGGAAATATTCCTTGCACAGGCAATTCTCCACCTCCGTTTTCGCTGGACTCAGATAACTGCACTTCAACCCCAATTGAGTCTAAAAAATACAAAGAGAAGATTAAAACCCCTAAAAATCCAAATGAAGCTAAATACATACAAAGAGCAATGGATTTTTTAACAGGGATTGAAACAAATAACGAAATTGACACACAGATGCGAGTGTCTCTTGCATCTGGTGAGCCACATTTCGAAGGATTAAGAGAAGATTCAGGTATCCTCGTATGAAAATCTCATTCAGGAAAGATCCATAAATCATATTCCTACTGCTTAAGAGCAAACGAGAATACTTTTCATAGTAGTCATCAAATAGATCTGAGCGACGCACCTAATGTAATAAAAAACTCTCCGTTAAAAGTAAATTTAAATGAAGAGTTCAGAGAGAGATATCCATTTTTGGATGATAAACTCACATTGAGCAAAATTGTCAACTTGAAAGAAAAACTAATTTTCAAGGTATGCAAAGAACTTGATATTGAAGCTTTTACAGTCGCTGTTGCTTGATTTTATTTTCAAAAACTGCTTGGAATGAATGTAATAACAAAAGCAAATAGAAAATTGTATGCAGCAATATGTGTATTACTTTCTTATAAATTCAATGAAGAAATAAATTTTGTAAAAATGCAAGCTCTTATTCATGTACTTAAGTTGTCAGATAAAAATGATATTTTACAAAGTAAATCTATAGCGAAATATGAATTTGAAGTGTACTCTTATTTGAAGTTTTCAATGGTAGTTCCTGTGGAAGAGTTTGAAGATAACTTTCATTATATCTTGAAGAGAATTCATAGTTCGCCAAAAAAGTATCTGGAAAATTCTTTGGAGTTCTCCGGACTGAGGCATCCATACTAGGAGTTGTTTCTGTTGTTATGCTCAAGCCAAGGAGCATTGATATCTAATAATTAATTATTTATTGTGCATAAATAAGCTATGATTTTGAGATCATTTAGTTCAAATTAATTAGTAACTATTCCTGAGCTTTGACTTTAAATTGAAATTATAAAATAATATTATCTTATTCTTCTTAATAAAAAAAAATTAACCCTAGAACATAATCCGTGTCCATGGTGCATTACAATTTTACCTTTTGATTAAAAATTCGTTTATCAAAATATTTCAACGATACCATTTCAATGTATTTTTTCATGCTGTCAAATGTTGAGCTATTTTCTTTTGTAAAATTTGAATTTTTGTTAATTTCCTTTGTATTATTTTCATCATAATTTTTATTGATATCTCCAGCATCACTGTGAATTGCATCCATAATATCCTTTAAAGTCATAATTCCAATAGCTTTATTTCTAGAGGTATTTTCATCAACCACAATTGCAATTTGTATTTTGTTTTGATGCATAGCATTCAAGGCTTGAAATAATGAGCTTTCTCTGCTAATAAATAAAGGAGATTCTACCTTAATTTCAGAACTTTTTAAAGAAACTCCTTCATCAATTCCTATTAATTCTTTTGCAAGTAAGATCCCTTCAATTATTTTTTCATCTTTTTCATTATGTATTAAAATTTTGCTATGCTTTGACTCTTTTATAGTTTTCAAAACCTTTTTGGTCAAGGTACAGCTTATGCTCAATTTAAAAGCATTCTCTATTGGTTTTATATATTTAGTTATTGACTCGCTCCCAATAAAATTTTCTTCAATTATTTCTTCAGATTCTATGCTATTTCCGCTTCTGCTGCCTTTGATATCAGTTAATTCTGTTAAATTTCCATTTTGAGTTGGCTCTTCTCCTTTTCCTAATAATCCATCAAGAAACAAAGAAATTGGATAGCTAAAAGGATAAAGGAAATAAGTTACTGCCTTTACCAAAGGCACTAGTTTGCTAGCAATCATAAGTTTATCAGGTCCAGTACAAAAAGCTTGAGGCAAAACTTCGCCAAATATCATAAGCATTGGTACGCTTATCAGTATTGCTCCGCCTCCCCCGACCATCTTTTCAAGCATGATCGGCAGAGTCTCCATAGCAATTGTATTTCCTAAAAGTAAAGTGACTAATAAGAGATGATGTTTTGAAACAATTGGAAGAACTCTTTTGGCATACTTGAGCTCTTGATCAGTTCCGCACATAATTTTGTTTTCAAGCTCCTTGACACTAAATGACATCAATCCTACAGTCAAGCCTGACATAGCTCCTGCAAATAGGATTAAGCAAAAAGTTATAGATATAAGCAATATCTCTTGATTTCACGAATATTCATGAAGGCTTTCTGTGTTTGATGCGGCAGCTGCATCTATTAATATTAGATAAAAAATCATATAAATGCAACTTATAATTTCTAATATAAAATATTTTTGAGTGATAAAATCTAATTCAATCTTCTATTAACTTTTAATTATAGCTCAAGGAGAGAATTAGTTTAGAATATCAAAGGAATTTAGATTTACTTTTATAATAAAGCATAAAGAAGCAATTGAACTAAGTCTGATATATCTCTACTTTCATTTCTGCTTAATATTGGATTCTTTCTGGATGATAACTAGATAATATGCCAATTGTGATTATTAAATAATGGAAGGCAGTGAAAGATCTGTACAATTCATTTATGGAAGATCAGCAGTTTCTCTTAAATGAGACTCTTCTCAAATTTCTGAAGACATGGCAATGGATACTATTGACAATCTTGGAAAACGGTTTCTGTCTCATTTTCAGGGCTCTATCTTGCATTTTAAAGTAATAAACAATAAGGATCAAGAAGGAAATATCACAAGCATTGCTGGGATTGTAATGAATTTAATATCTCCTATCTTTGTAGTAGTAGAAGATGCTGGAAAGCATCAGTATGATTTTGATAAAGTATTTTATAAACAGTTCAAATCTTTGAAAGATCGAAAATTTGTAAAGCATGAATGCTACAGGGTAAGAGAAGATGGAGCTTGTGTCTTAGATCAAATGATTGAAAGGAAGCCAACCGATAGCGACACTTCTTCTGCGTCAAGCCGCTCTATAGTTGTTGAGCAGCAACAAGAAAAAGCAAATAAGGCAATAGAAAGAAGCGATGTCGCACAACACAATAAAAAGCAAGATTGTTGGACTATTTTGAATGGAAAAGTATACAACATAACTAATTTTATTTCTTCACATCCTGGAGGAGAAATAATAATGCAGTGTGCAGGAACGGATGGAACACAATTATTTAACAGATATCATGGCTATTTGAATCCAGATGATCACATTGGAAGAAATTTTGTTGGAAATTTGTCACAAAAATAGCGAAATTTTGAAAATATTTAAAAGTATAAGCACTATACTTGATTTTTATATAATAAAATTAATTATAGTGAAGAATTAGTTAAATTAGAAGTTATCTTATAACTCTCTGAAATTTTCTCTCTGTATTATCCTAAGGTTTATCTATAAAAGATATACTATCAATAGTTTAATAAAATGATTGACAGATTGCAAGAACTTAAAGGTGCCTCAAATAATCCTTCTCATGAGATACTGCTCTCAGATCCTCAACCCGCATCAGGTCCAAACATGCAGTTTATGATCCAAATTCGAAAGGCTCAAAAGTCAATTGAGCGTGTCCGCTCAAATACTGAGCAAATGAGGATTTTAAAAGATGAGTTCAACCAATGCACCCAGCCTGATCAGGAAGCCAAAATTAATAAAAAGCTTAAAGAATTAATTGATGTCAACAACGGAGAACTAAATACAGTCCGCGATATTGCAGAAACCCTTGCGAAAACAATAGAAGATGGCCGAGGAGCATCAAGCGACACCGAAACAAGAATGAGATCTACAATGCATGCTACCCTAATTAAGCAGTTTCAGCAAGCTCTTGGAGAAGCCGAAAAAGCCCAAAATATATTTACAGAGGCAGCTAGAAATAAAACGGCAAATCAGCTTAGAATGGTTGACGAAA
>CATKHM010001301.1:0-10271 GCA_949751825.1 Blepharisma undulans | reverse complement strand
CCTGATTTTATATTTCAAATGAGCGGAGTGAAATTTACACTTAAAGCAGCTGGATATCTGCTGCATAGCAATTCATTTTGCTATCCAACTTTTGATAGCCAGTTGTAGCTGATACATGGGTATTGGGTGATGCTTTTCTAAGAAGATTTTATACACTTTATGATATGGAAAATATGACAATTGGCTTTGCAACTGTAGGAAAAGTATCTCAAATCAGCCACGTTCAATCAGCCCAATCTTTACCACTAGTAAATAACCCAAACACTGATAGTGATAAATCTTCTAATAGTTCCAATGGAAGTTGGAGTACACCTGTTGCTATAGTTCTTTCTATAGTGATATTCGGCATCATTTTAACTATTTCTTTAGTAGTTATCTGCATAAAACTGAAGAAGCGTCGTCTAAATTCCAAAGAATTGCAAAAACAGGGAGGATTTGGAATGCACGAAGATTTTCAGAAGATAGAAGAAGCACGAACACTTGATGATTGCCTAAAGGTCAAAGATCCTACCAGCATTTTTTGTCATAATAATTCGCTTGAAAGCCCTGCTTTACCAGCACTTATACCAAGAAGCAAATGTGGTATATGCATGAATATTTTCGAAAAACAAAATTTAAAGAGACTTCTATGCGATCATTATTTTTGCGAAGAAGAGTTAAGGCAGTATTTTGAAGATAATATCAAGGCAAATGATATGAAAAAAGCCATGAGATGTCCTTGTGAAAATTGCACTGGAGAAATTAGTTCACATATAATCCAGAGTTTAGTATCTCAAGATTTATGGAATAAATTAAATCTTTATGCAATGAATAGAGATTCAGAGGTCAAAAACTTTTCTGATAGTAACCAGAAATTTGAAGAGATTGAGCTTGAAGTAAAGGATACTTAAATTTTGATAAAAAGAGTAAATATTTATAATATTTTCTAATTGTGATAATATGAGTTACTTATTATAAGAACATATGTCAAAAGAGATGATATTGCATGATTCAAAAGCTGAATACAACATAATTTGCTTGCATTTTCTGGAGGTTTTCTTAAAAGTCGTGAACAATTTTTGAGAAGTGTAGAAACAATTGTCATTAGCGATTAAATACAATTTCCTCTTAATTCAGAAATTTGATAATCAAAACTCAGATTTATTCTTTAGATAAAATCTTATATTCATTTTTTGAATTTCCAAACTTAATTTTTAACTTATTTAGACCTAAATACCAATTGCGTGAAAATTGTGATTTCAGCCTTATACTTTTCTATTTTTTGCTTCAAATTTAATTTATCATTTTATTATTTGTTAAATCATTTTATAGAATTTAATTTTTTTCAGTTTGATACAAGACAAAATTATAGATATAAAAATCTATTCTATCCTCTGAGTTTTAAATGAGATTTATAACGTATATTATAATATATTTCTGCACTTTATAATATCGACAGCGCATCAATGGCTTTCAGCTAATATTTAGTTTCTCAAAAAGTTTTGCCTTAAGCACAAAGCCTCTTATTATAAGAAATTTAAAGGCCAAAGAGTTAAATTGGGAACATTTATTGGCTAATTTCTATTGTTTTAACAATTTCATAATGAGTTTTCTGTATGATTCTACACTATCAAATAATAAATAAAATTTTTATATCAATAATATTGATTAAACTTTTAATTTTAGCATTTCAAACTGCGAAAATATTATTTTAGCTAGTAATTAGTTATTTAGTAAATCGAAGAATAATTTTGAATGGCAAAGTAAGTGCATCAATTTATTATTCGATTTTCATAATATTTCAATGAATTTTTGTTTTTTCTTTCTTTACTTGGCAGAAGCTGTAATCCGTATGCCTTTGTACCAAGAAGTAAAACCTTTGACAAACTTTTCAAGTGAAAGAAATCCCTTTTCATTCAGAGGACTTTCATTACAATCAAATATAGGAAACTTGGACAACGTACATGCTATTTAGGTTCAATATTATGTTCAGGCAGGGATTGGAACTCCTCCACAATATTTTTCAATGATATTATCCCTAACACATACATTCATGTTGATTGATGATAAAAATTGCAATCCATGCCGATCTTCATCTAAGAAATTTGATGCCAGCAGCTCATCGACCTTTCATAACAACAGTTGATATTGAGTGATTGAAAGGGGTTACCAAATAGACGGATTCTCAGGAAAAGAGACAATAAGCATAGCAGGAATTTCTGCATTATCTCAAGGATTAATTGTGGCCGATAAAGAGATTGGAATGGACAATATTAAGGAAGATGGAATATTTGGCTTAGGTTTCGAATTTTATTCTGATACAGGTTTTTCCTCAATTATCTATACATTATACAATCAGAAAAATATTAGTAATATGACTTTTTCAATTTACTTAAACGACACGAATAACCCTTCTGACTTGCCTAGTTATGGCGGATCAATGCTTCTCATTGATGGTAATGATTTAACCAAATATGCAGCAGAAAAATCTTTTACATATGTTGATGTCATAGGTTATAATGCATTATGGCAAATGGGCTTCGATAACGCTTATTTTGATGGAATTAATGTGACAAGTGGCACAAATGTAGTAATCGATGTTGAAACCAGCTATATTTTAGGGCCAAATGATGCTATAGAAATCATTTTGAAACGATTGATAGATAATTATCATTGTAATTATGCAGATGATGGAAAATTCTATTGTAATTGCAACCAACAGTATCCTGATTTTACAATTCAAATAAGCGGAGTGATATTTACAATTAAGCCGGCTGGATATCTGCTGCGTAGCAGCAATTCAACTTGTCTTCCGACTTTTGATTATACATATGTATCCAATAAATGAGTATTGGGTAATGCTTTTCTAAGAAGATTTTATACATTTTATGATATGCAAAATTTTAAAATTGGTTTTGCAACTGTAGGAAATATATCTCAAATCAGCTACTCTACTTTACCAGGTGATAGTGATAAATCTTCTGATAATTCGAATGGGAATTGAAAGACAACAGTTGCTATAGTTCTTTCTGTGCTGATATTCGCCATCGCTTTAACCATTACTTTAGTCATTATATTCATAAAACTGAGGAAGCGTCATCTCAATTCTAAAGAAGTGCAGAAACAAGGAGAATTTGGAAGGCATGAAGATTTTCTAAACAACCCAATAATTGATTTGCCAGCCCTTATTCCCAGGAGCAAGTGTAGTATATGTATGAATATTTTTGAAAAACAAAATTTAAAGAGACTTCTATGCGACCATTATTTTTGTGAAGAAGAGTTAAGGCAGTATTTTGAAGATAATATCAAGGCAAATGATATGGAAAGAGCTATGAGATGTCCATGTGAAAATTGCCCTGGGCAAATTAGTCCTCAAATAATCCAGGGTTTAGTATCTCAAGATTTATGGAATAAAATAAATCTCTATGCTATAAATAGAGATTTAGGGTTCAAAAATTGTCCTAATAGTGACTTGAAATCCGAAGAGATTAAGCTTGAAGTGAATGACGCTTAAATTTTGATAAAGGAGAGTAAAAATTAATGATAATTAATAATATTTTTAATAGATATAAAATGAGTTACTTTTTATAAAAATATATATATTTATGCGAAAAGAGATGACATTGAATATATTCAAAAGCTGCTTAAAATTCAATTTTTCTAACAGCTTTAAGAAGTTTTCCTTCAATTGTATGAATCCAATTATGAGAAGTGTAGAAACAATTGTCATTAGCAAGTAAATATAATTTTCTCTTAATTAAGATATTTGATAGTCAAAATTCAAACGCTTTCTTGACATCTCCTAAAAATGTCTATTATTTTGATTGATAATTTTGCATTTTTATTAAATTTTATATTAATTTTGTTAAATTTGAAAGGTGTTGCAATCTTAATTTTCAATTTGCTGAGATTTTAATACTAACGCGTGAAATTAATATTTCTCCAAATAATTTTATATTGAAAATTTAATTTTTGGCTTCAAATTTAATAAATGATAAGTTTTTAAATATAAATGAAACATCAGTGTTATACTGTTATGGAGGAGCTGAATTATTTTATTTGTTATTTAAAAATTATTAGAAATTATCTTCAAAGAATATTTTTTAATAATTTTTAAATCAGCCTGAATAATGAAGTAAAGAATAATTATGATTGAAGTTTTATTCAGTTTTATCCTTCTATCCCTCACAAAAGCCTTAATTCAGATGCCTCTGTACTGAGAAATGAAATCTTCGATAAACTCTTCGCACAATATTGATATCTTTTCATTCAGAGGACTTTCAATCGAATATATCAAACGCTGAGAACGTAAATGCTATTTTAGGTTCAATATTATGTTCAGGCTGGATTTGGAACACCTCTACAATATTTTTCAATGCTACTATCTCTAAAATCTGCTTGAATTTGTATAGATGATAAAACTTGCAATCAATGCCGACCTTCATCTAAGAAATTTGATGCTAGCACCTCATCATCTTTTCAAAATACAAGCACATATTTAACTGCAGCAAATGGTGGCCAAATTGATGGATACGTTGGCAAAGAGACTGTAAACGTAGGAGGGATTACTGCTACTTCTCAAGGAATACTTTTGATCAATAAAGAGTACGGAATTGAATATATAATCTTAATTTAATTTACACTATAAATGGCTTAAAGTCTTTTGAATTTGATACTCCAGGCTTTTAGGTGTTTGAATCTGCTTTCCAAAATGGTATCACTTTTAATAACTGGGATTTGCATCTAAGACTGTGAGTAAAGATATGTTAGGAGAATCTTCGATTCAACCGCTCTAACACCAGTTAAGCTCTCAATGCCTTCTCTCAGTATCTCAATGAATATAAGGCTTACTACTAGATGGAAATTCAGACTTATTGCCTGAATCTTACTTATAGTATCGATCGATAGACTTTAATGCGCATTTAATACGTTTTCATCAAATATTTTTTTCACCATCATATTAATCATTGAATATCTTCAGCAAGATGGAATATTTGGCTTAGGTCTCAGTAATTCTAGTGATGGGTCTACCTCTATTATCAGTACTTTATATACCCAAAAATATATTAATCATATGACTTTTTCAATATACTTGAATGATATTAATAATCCTTCAGATTTACCCAATTATGGCCAGTCAATGCTTCTCATTGATGGTAACGACCTAACAAAATATGCAGCAGAAAGCTCTTTTACATATATTGATATAGTAACTTCAAGTGGATTATGGCAAATGAACTTCGATAGTGCTTATTTTGATGGAATTAGCGTCACAAGTGGCACAAGTGCAATAATTAGTATTGGAACTAGCTTTATTTTAGGGCCAAATGATGCTATTAATATCATTTTAAAAAGATTGAAGGATAACTATAATTGTAATTATGCGGATGATGGAAAGCTCTATTGCAATTGCAATGGACAATATCCTGATTTTATATTTCAAATGGGTGGAGTGAAATTTACGCTTAAACCATCTGGATATTTGTTATATCGTAATTCAGCTTGTCTTCCAACTTTTGATAATACAGCAGTTGCAAATACATGAATATTAGGTGATGCTTTTTTGAGAAGGTTTATGCATATTATGATATGGATAACAAAAAAATAGGATGATCAACTGTTGGAAAAGTTTCACAAATCATTAATACTAGCAACGAGCCTGGAAAAAATTCTCCTTCTGGAAATGGCTCAGGATCATCAGGTAGCAATAATAGCACTGACAGTGGGTCTCCTGAAACAAATTCTACCTCTGGAAATGGTTCAGAATCCTCAAGCAACAACACAGATTCTTCTTCTGATAGCTCAGGCTGAAGGTGGGAGATATCACTTGCAATAGTCCTTTCTGCTTTATTATTCATTATCCTTGTAAATATTTTTTCAGTTTGTTTCTGTATGAAACTGAAAAAAAATTGCCTCGATGCAAAAAAAGAGCAGGAAGAAGCTGAAACGATTGCAAACAATAATAATAATCACGCTTCGGATACGCCTGAAAACAGAATAGATGTTTCTACAGCAACTATACCTAGAAGGAGATGTGGAAAATGCTCAAAACTTTTCGAGCAAAAGGATTCAAACTTAAGGAGACTTGCATGCGATCATTATTTTTGTAAAGAAGAGCTAAAAGAATATTTAGAATGCAATATCAATGAAAATTCTATGGAAAAAGCTATAAAATGTCCTTGTGAAAATTGCAGTGGAGATATTGGCCCTTATATAATAAAGAGTTTAGTATCTCAAGATTTATGAAATAAGGTAAATCTTTATATTACAAATAGAAACTTAGAATTCAAAAATTGCCCTGGCTGCCATCAGCAATTTAAAAAGAATGAGATTGGAAGTGAAATATGCTTAAATTGCGATAAGAAGAGAGAAAATATATTAAAAATTCCTAATGCTATATAATAACGATAATAAAATAAAACTATTTAAGCAGAAATATAATAGGCAATATAAAGATAAATTATCTAGATAAAAATCATGAACAAATAGCTTTGTTAGGCTAATAAATCCTTATATTGTTAATGGATTAAAATTTTTTATAATTAATTTAAAATTGTTAAAAAAACTTATAAATAGAGTTCTCAGTGAATTATTATGAAATTCCCATATTAAAATAGTGAAAATTATTTTTTATAGTTTAAATTTGCAAAATTAACGAACACTCTCATAGAATTTATTCTAAAATACCAGTTTTGTGATATTACTTACATAATATTGCATTATAATCTATAATGAGCGTATTTTATATAAGATTACTGCAAATCAACACTGACTTTTATATTTAGCTGAAAATTAACCATAATGCATAAATCACTAATTATAATCTTTATACATAATAGCACATTTGAAATTAAAATGCTTTAGCTGAATAATCTTAATTTTATTGGTAATTCATTCTCTTCTACTCCAATTTAATTTTCTTTTATAGATATTTGCATTCTTAATAGCATTCATTGTGAAGTTTTAAATTACCTTGATAATTAAAATTTAAGTTAAATCATAAATATTGGAAAAAGTTCCTTATAAAAATTGTAGAAACAAATGGCATTAGCGGCTAAAATTACCATCTCTAATAATTTACTTAAGCAAATAAATGTATGAATTAGTTTAGTAATAATTATTCAATGATTTTTCTATTTTTCCTTATTTCTTTAACAGAAGCCTCAATTCGCATTCCTTTGCAAATGAAACTTACAGCAAATTTTTCACATACAAGTGACTCCAGAGAACTATCATTTTCACAAGCCATATCAAACTATAAAGACGTATCTTTTATTTAGTACGAATATTACATGCAAATTGCAATTGGAACTCCTCCACAATATTTTTCAATGATAGTATCCATAAGAAGCCCTTGAATTTTTATTGACAGGGAAAACTGCTCACCATGCCGTAATTATTCTAAAAAATTTTATAGCAGCAGATCCACAACGTTTCAAAACTCAAATAAATATATAACTACAGATTCTCTTGGTCATTTAGGAGGATATGCAGGAAAAGACACCGTTACAATAGGATATAACGCAGCCAAGTCTCAAGGAATTTTTTTAATTGACAGCGAAGATGACCTGAAAAGTCCTAAGTCAGATGGAATATTTGGCTTAGGTCTCAGCATGCCTAGTGATGGAGCAACTTCTATAATCAGTACTTTATATTCACAGAATAATATAAGCCAAAAGATTTTTTCACTTTATTTAAATGATATAAATGATCCTTCAGATTTGCCTGATTATGGCCAGTCAGTGCTAAATATTGATGGTAGTGATATACAGAAATATGCAGCGGAAAATGAATTTACATATATCAAGGTAGAAAATTCCAATGGATTTTGGATGATGGACTTTGATAGTGCTACTTTTGATGGGATTGCATATCAAAGTGGCATCAGAACAACAGTAAGCTCAGGGACCAGCTACATTTTAGGGCCAAAAGATGCTATTAATGGAATTTTGAAGAGATTGCATGATAAATATGACTGTGACGAAGATAAAAAAGGAAACCTCTATTGTGATTGTGATGATAAGTACCCTGATTTTATATTCCAGATAAACGGAATAAAATTTACTATTAAACCAAAAGCGTACTTGTTGAAAGATGGCGACTATTGTATTCCAACATTTGATTACACCAATTATGCAAATACGTGAGTATTAGGTGCTGCTTTTCTCAGAAGGTTTTATACACTTTTTGATATGCAAAATATGAAAATTGGGTTCGCTACAGTTGGAAATGTAACTCGTATTAGCGGTTCTAATTCAAATGGCTCTGGAAATGGATCGTCAGGAAATAATAGCACAAATCCAGGATCATCTGGAAATGGCTCAAACGGCTCAGGAAATGGCACAAGCGGCTCAGGAAATGGCACAAGCGGCTCAGGAAATAATAACACAAACCCAGGATCATCTGGAAATGGCTCAGGAAACGGATCTTCTGGGAATAATTCTACTTCAGGAAATAACAGCACATCGTCTGGAAATGGATCAACCACGACTAATTCTACATCAGGAAGCTCAAATTCAAGTGGAAACAGCTCTTCTGGCAGCTCAGATGATGATTGAAAGCTGACACTTGCTATAAGCTTATCTGCCTTAGCAGTTTTTATTGTTTGGGTGTTTTCTTTAGTTGTTCTCTTTATCAAAATGAGAGAAAGCCGCAATAAAATTTCAGATGCACAAAGACAGGAAGAAATACGGCAACTTGAAGAATTGAGAAGATCAGTAGGAGCACAAAACCTTAGTGAAGCCAGAAATAATAATAATAATTTCAGCAGCGTTTCGGATATAAATTATCCAGTCAACGGTTATCCAGTATCTGGCTCTTCAAAGCAGTGCGGACTTTGTGGGCAAATTTTACATGTAAACAATTTAAGAGAACTTAATTGTGGGCATTGCTTTTGTGAAGAAGACTTGAGACAATTTTTGGAAAATAACATCAAAAAAAACTCTATGGAAAGAGCTATGAGGTGCCCTATTGATAATTGCCCTGGAGAAATCAGCTCTCTTATGATCCAGAGCGTTGTATCTCAAAATTTATGGTATAAATTCAAAAACTATGAATTAAATAGAAGGCAAGCGTAAAAATTTCTAATATTATAAAGAATTAAAAAGTCTTAGTAAATAGCTTAGTCAGGCTGAAAAATCCTTATATATTCATAAAATAAAAGCATTTATATTCAATTTAAATTTGCCAAGATCTCATATATAGAATTATAGGCGAATTATGTCATTACCCATAGTTATAAATTAAAAATTTTAGATTAAATTTGAAATAATAAATTGAACTTGCTCATATAATGACTTCTGAAATATTATCTTTGTGTTATTACTTGCATAATCTTGCTTTATAAAGATTATAAATTGCAACTATAGATTACCTATCAATATACAACTCAGCCCTAATTATTTGTTATGATATATAAAAATTTAATAAAAGCAAATATCATTTATAATCGCTAGTGAAAATATCGTTTTCTATTACTAGCTAAGAAGCATATTGTAATTTTACAAATAAAATTATATTTGAAATTGAAATTCAGAGTTAATAAAATCTTCAAAGATTTAATTTTTTATTGATAATTAATGTGTTTATATTAAATTTAATTTTCTTTTCAAGCTTAATAGCGTTTATTATACAATTTTTTGAGTGTTTAAATTAGCTAAACAATTTAAATTTAATATCTATTATCATTATTGGAATTGCTCTTTGTGAAAAGTATAGAAACAAATGGCGTTAATGACTAAAATTACCTTCACTTATAAGCAAATAAATTTATGAATTAGTTTAGTAATAATTATTCAATGATTTTTTTATTTATTCTTATTTCTTTATCAGAAGCCTCAATTCGCATTCCTTTACAAGTGAAACTTCCAGCAAATATTAAAGACGTATCCTTTATTTAGTATCAATATTCAATACAAGTTGCAATTGGAACTCCTCCACAATATTTTTCAATGCTAGTATCCATGAGAAGCTCTTGAATTTTTGTAGACAAGGAAGACTGCTCTCCGTGCCGTGCTATTTCTAAAAAATTTAAGAGTAGTAGCTCCTCAACATTTCAAAACTTAAATAAATATTTGACCATGGATACTGTCGGGTATTTAGAAGGATATACAGGAAAAGATAATGTAATCATAGGAGGAATTTCAGCTAAATCTCAAGGAATATTTTTAATCAAAAGTGAAAAAGATATGGACAATCTAAAGTCAGATGGACTATTTGGCTTAGGTTTCAGCACTTCTGGTGACGGATCTACCTCTATTATCAGCACTTTATATGCTCAGCATGATATCAGC
>CATKHM010001300.1:0-10273 GCA_949751825.1 Blepharisma undulans | reverse complement strand
AAGCCGGCTGAAGCTCCTCAAACAGAAGAAATAGCAGCTTAATTTAACTTAAGATATCAAATTTAAAGTTTATAACTAATATGGATGGAGAACGAGACTATGATTATATGTTCAAAGTAATTATAATAGGAGAAAGCGGAGCAGGCAAGTCTTGCTTGCTTCATTATTTGATAGAGAATCGTTTTAAAAGAAATCCGAATCACACAGTCGGTGTAGAGTTTGGTTGCAAAAGACTATCAATAGGTGATAAACAAATTAAGCTGCAAATATGGGATACAGCTGGCCAAGAAAGATTCCGAAGCGTGACAAAAAGCTATTATAGAGGGGCAGCAGCCGCACTGGTAGTTTACGATATTACAAACTTAGAAAGTTTCCAGAAGCTTTCTTCTTGGATCAGTGATGTTCGGACATTATCAAGACCCAATATTTCACTTATTGTTGTTGGAAACAAATGCGATTTAAAAAGCTCACGGGCAGTAAGTGTTGTAGATGCTTCTTGCTTTTGTCAGGAACAAGAAGTCCCGCTGATAGAAACTAGTGCTGCTACAGGCGAAAATGTGGAAGAGGCTTTTATGAAACTTGCAAAGTCAGTACTGACAAAGCTTGACAATAAACAGCTTGATCATGTGCAAGGAATTCAGCCAGGGCCAGGAAGGCTATCAGCAGTTCATGATAGGTCGTGTAGTTGTTAATCTTGATAATTTGGGTAATTAAAATAAGAGAAAATTATGGAAGTCTACGAAAACTTTGAAGGAGAAATAGAACAGAGAAAGATCATAAAGCACATATATCATTATGCATATTTGATTGCTTCAGTAGTACTGATCGCCCTGATTATCACAGATTTAGCACTTCATGAATGGTTTACCTATTGTCTTTGAAACTTTGGACTAGTTTATGCAAATAGTTGGACTGGGAGAAAATTATGAGAAAATGCAAGCTCGATATCTGATGTGAAAGACGATGCTTGTGGCTCTTATAAATTATATGTTGAAGCAAGCTGTCCAGGATTTTGTGGACATATAGATAATTTTATTGGAGCTGGAGGAACAATGCTTGCATTTGGAATTGCGGCAATTATATTTAATCTTATCTCAATGGGACTCGTCATATGGCGAATTAGGCACCCAAATTTCAGATTTGAAATAGCATCTCTGTTTTTTGTAATGCCAACACTCCAGTATTTCTTAGCGTTTATTATATTTTATGGAGTTGCTGAGATTCCAGACTTAGAAAAGGTGCACAAGCGAGGGAATATTGATCCTCATGATTATGGAATGGGCGGAGGAATGATTCTTGCAATTATTATCATTATTCTGCAATTTTCATTGATGATTTACTCACTGATGATTACACGAAAAGCCTTTTAAATTGACTATAGAGACATATAAACAGTCATTCTAAATTTAATCATTCTAAATGCACTCAAAGAATGGTGCATTAAAAACTTCTATTGCTTAATATTCAATTTTAAAATTTATCAATTATTATTTTTGATGCTTATATCAGATAGTTTCTTAAAATAATGACAGTTCCTAGCATTCAGCACCCTTTCGGTTCTATAAGCTAATATTAGCTTATGACAAAGATTTTCTTTTGCATATATGTAATCCATTACACTCTCAGTTCAGCTTTAATAAGTAAAAACAAATAATATGATCATAGCACACAAATACTTTCACACAATCAATAAATGCCAACTAAGACATATTTATACATCCAAGGAAATGGACAGTAGCTATAGAATTGATGATGCTTATCTCCTCACCCCAGAAGCCAGAGAAGTGCTAGATAGGAAATATAGAATATTCCAACGAATAACAGGCAACTTCCCAGTCCATCTAGGAAAAGATGTCAGCAAAAAAGAAAGGGAAGAATTAGGGAACTCCAGCAGCACCTTAACCTACGGCGAAGTGGAATTTATATCAATTGGGGAAATTTTTGAAACAATTAAAGCAAGATATGGGACAATTCCATCAGGTGGAGTTTTCTATGATCTTGGATCTGGCACTGGCAAAGGTGTTATTGCTGGAGCAATGCTTCATAATTTTGATAAGTGCGTTGGAATTGAAATACTCGAAGGTCTATATAATGTTTCAGTTCAGCAAAAGCAAGAGTATGACAGCATATTCCCAGAAGAAGTCACGAATAATCCCGATTTATTCAGCAATAAACCCGAAGTTGAGTTTTATAAAAATGATATGTTTGTCCAAGGATGGTCAGATGCTACTGTGATTTTTGCAAATTCAACTTGTTTTGATCTTCAAATGATGGGAAATATTGCAGATGCACCTGTAGCGCCTGGGACTTGGGCTTTAACTTTGACCAAAAATTTCAATTCTCCTAAGTGGAGGATTTTTGAAAGCATCAGAAAAGTAATGAGTTGGGGTGAAGCGACTGTCTATATACAGCAAAGACTGCCAACAGAAGAGAATCATAGCTAATTAGGAAATAATTCTATTAAGATGAAAATGACTTATATATGTATTTCTGAAGTATTATCTTAATATAAAAATTACAAGAATATAAATTTATAATTATATTTTCAATTTTGAGTAACTGCTGAGTAAAACCTTTCAATTTACTAAACCAAAAATATGATGATAAGGAATGCTTAAGATTTATACAATAGAAAGGCTTTATCTGCAAAAATTCAATGAATAGGTTAAAATCATCAATTATTCTGAGCATAAATCAAGAAAAATAGAGTTTGTTATGTTTTCTCTGGCTTAAAGATTCGAAAAAAATTGTCATGAACTTTTATCTTATCTAAAATTTTATATATTTTTGCCTGCTGAAAACTTAATCAAAAACGAATATATATTTCATATAAACAATATAATAAATAATTATAATAACTGTGTCTGCAATGCTAACTTTGGTGTGGATAGTTGTCTCGCCATTTTATCCAGCTCCATACTTTGCTGTATAAAATAAACTATAATAAACCAATAAATGTCCGAGAATCAAGATCATAATTCTGCAGCTGCCAGGCCAGAAGTCACTTCTTTTTTTCATAAAGCAACAAACACAATATGTTATGTAGCTGCCTGTCCAAATACTAAAAAATGTATAGTGCTAGATCCTGTAATGGACTACGATCCTATTGCTCACAGAACCTCTACAGAGCATGCAGACTCTGTAACCAAGTTCATTAGAGATAACAACTTAGAACCAGTTTATATAATTGATACCCACGTTCATGCTGATCATTTAACAGGCTCATTGATTTTCAAAGAGCAATTCCCTGATGCTCAAATTTGTATTGGATTTAATGTGACAGTTGTGCAAGAAGTATTATCAAGAATGCTGAATTTAATAGACTTGAAAAAAGATGGATCTCAATTTGACCATTTGTTTGTTGATAATGAAGAAGTTCAAGTAGGAGATCTTCGTGTTAGAGCTATTCATACCCCTGGACATACTCCAGCATGTATGACTTATATTATTGGAGATGCTGTTTTTACTGGGGATACAATTTTCATGCATGATTTTGGTACAGCAAGATGTGATTTCCCAGGAGGTTCAGCTGAAACTTTATATGAATCTGTCAAAAAAATTTATACATTGCCTGATAACTACAGGGTCTTTGTTGGGCATGATTATGGAACTGATTCGAGGGAAGAGGCATGGGAGTCTACAATAGGTCTTGAAAAGAGTGATAATTTGCATCTGAACTCTCAAACAGCGAAAGAAAATTTCGTAGAATGGAGAACAGGAAGAGACAGAACTTTGGCGCTACCAAGGCTTATAATGCAATCATTACAAATAAATTTAAGAGCAGGGCACTTTCCAGCACCTGAAAGCAATGGAGTTTCTTACTTTAAACTCCCTATTAATCCGAGATTTTAATAAAGTTAAATTTATACTATTTGAAACAGTTTTAATGACTTGTTTTGGCAATTATTTAAAAGCTTATGCAAAACATTTATTATATTTTATGTAAATTCATATGCATCATTGACTTCTGAATCCATATGCAAGTCATCTTCCTCAATCCCAAAAAAGAAATGCAATATTCCTGAGCATGCTTCAGAAATAGTTGCATTATTGTGATGTTCTAGTTTAATTAGTTTATCAAAGCATCCTGACTCTTCAAATAAAGCTGCAACTGGATTGATTCCTTCAGAACTTTCTCCGCATCTCAACAGATGCTCACTAATTAAAAGCAAATTTGTGAGATATAATAAGTCAAGTGCGTCAAAACCAATAGCCATAATTGAAAAAATATCAAAACTTACTAGCTTTAATTTTATATTGCTGCTTCCAATTTTGACTATATTCAGAAAAATCACACTCGCTTCTCTTTTTATTTCAATGTTAGGATTAACCAATGATTCTAAGGCAAATTGAATAATTTTGTTGTTTACAAGTGCTTCACATTGAGCCTGAGTTCCTGCTGCAATATTACTTAAAACTCAGCAAAAATCTTTAATAATATTATGATCATCAGAGTTGATTATAATAGAAAACTTGTCTAATATATTTTGGTTCAATATAAATTGAGTTTGTGATGAAGTTCCTGAGCAAATAATTCCCAATACTTTGATGCTAACTCCTAAGACATTTTGGTTCTTATTCTCAAGTCCTGCTAATACGTAAGGTATGAGACCAGAATCTATAACTAATTGAATTTTTTCATTGCTACCTATTGCAATGCGTGCAATGACTGTTAAACACTCAAAGCTGATTTGTTCATCTTTTATTTCGAGCATTATTTTAATACCACTTATTGCAGTTTGTAACATTATTGCGTCAAATAATTCGATGCTTTTAGATAAATTATTCAAACATCACGACACTAATCTCAGTAATGAAACTCTTATTGATCCAGCTCCCAAAATCATATCATAAAGTACCTCCATTATTCCTCATTTTAGCATAATTTGCCTATACTTTTCACAATCCCCTGCTAAATTAGCAAAAGACCAAATAATATGTTCATTCACATCTACAGTTTTATATGAAATTGCAGAAATCAAAGTTTCAACCCCCTTTGCCTTTATAAATTTTTCTGCATACTCGTGCGTGCCAGCAAGAAGATTGCATAAAGATCAAGAGGATTCATATATAATTTGCTCATGATATTTCAGATTTACAAACTTTAATAGCAGCTCAATAAATCCCATGTTCACAATTAGATCAAATGGTGAATTATCTGTTGACATTAATGACCTTAGAAAAGTCAACATATCTAAGATAACCTCGTAAGATGTCTCTGTTTCAAGTATGGAATAGACCATCATCAGTTTTGCATCAAAAGTGTTTTCTGAGGACCTCAATTCAGGATATCGAGAAATAATATATTGAGGAAGCTTAAAGTCTTTTAATGCTTTAGATTCTTCTTTTTGGGTTAGCTTGGCTCGCCTTTTGGATGAATTAGATTTTCGCTTATCTCTTCTCATCTTAACAGCAAAATCATTGTGCTTTCTTTGAATTTCATCTTCGTTAATTGACATAAGAAACGTGTTGTTTCTTTGCTCAATTTTTGACATTTCACTTAATTATTATTTATATTTAAATTAGTTTTGAATTCTTTGCTCATATATTCTTCGAAAAAATGAAATAGAAAATCTAAATAATTTTCAATTAAATGCACCAACTAAAATGAATTTTCTAGCTCATTATCAACCCAATGAAACTAAATTTTGGATTTTTAGTAATGCATTAGCCATAATCTAATAAAATGCTGAGACTACTTAAAAGGCCTTTTACAGTGATATCCAAAGTCACTCCAGACCTGGGACCATCTCAAGGACCAACCCCAAAATCATACACTGTCTACGATCATACTTATGACGCAATTGTTGTTGGCGCAGGAGGTGCTGGCCTTCGAGCAGCATTTGGTCTTGCTGAACTCGGGTATAAAACAGCTTGTCTTTCAAAGCTATTCCCCACTAGATCTCACACTGTTGCAGCTCAAGGAGGAATCAATGCCGCATTAGGAAATATGACAAAAGATGACTGGAGATGGCATTTCTATGATACTGTTAAAGGAAGTGATTGGCTTGGAGACCAGAACGCCATCCATTATATGTGTAAAGAAGCTATTGAAGCAGTATATGAATTAGAAAGTTATGGAATGCCATTCAGTCGAACTGAAGAGGGAAAAATTTATCAGAGGGCTTTTGGAGGCCAAAGTCTCGAATTCGGGAAAGGAGGCCAGGCTTATCGATGTGCAGCAGTCGCTGATAGAACTGGACATTCCATGCTTCATACTTTGTTTGGAAGAGCCCTTGGATATAATTGTATGTTCTTTGTAGAGTATTTTGCATTGGATTTGATCATGGTTGATGGGGCCTGCAGAGGAGTTATGGCAATGAGTATGGCAGATGGCTCAATTCACAGAATGAGGGCTAACCAGACTATTATTGCTACTGGAGGATATGGAAGAGCTTTTCAATCTTGTACTTCTGCCCACACTTGCACTGGGGATGGTCATGGACTTATTGCAAGAGCTGGGCTGCCACTTGAAGATATGGAGTTTGTTCAATTCCATCCAACTGGAATCTATGGAGCTGGATGCTTGATCACTGAAGGCTGCAGAGGGGAAGGTGGAATTCTGAGAAACTCAGAAGGAGAAAGATTTATGGAGCGATACGCTCCGACTGCTAAAGATTTGGCATCAAGAGATGTTGTTAGCAGAGCTATGACTCTAGAAATATTCCAAGGAAGAGGAGTTGGTCCTAAAAAAGACCATGTGCATCTATATTTAAGCCATTTGCCTCCAGAGATCTTGCATACCAGGCTTCCAGGGATTAGTGAAAGCGCTATGATTTTTGCAGGAGTCGACGTGACTAAAGAGCCTATTCCTGTGGTCCCAACTGTCCACTATAATATGGGTGGTATTCCAACTGATTGGAAAACTCATGTACTTACTCTTGATAAAGATGGAAAAGATAAGGTCGTCCCAGGCCTTCTTGCTGCAGGAGAAGCTGCATGTGCCTCAGTTCACGGCGCCAATCGTCTTGGAGCAAACTCTTTGCTTGACATTGTAATTTTCGGAAGAGCGGCCTCATTAACCACCAAAGAAGAATTCCAGCCTGGCCAAACTCAGCCTGATCTTCCTCCTCATGCAGGAGAAGAATCAATTGAAAAACTCGAACGTCTACGAACTGCTTCAGGCTCTCTGAGCACAGCACAGATCCGAGACAAAATGCAAAGCACAATGCAGCTTCATGCAGCTGTCTTCAGAATTGAAGAAACTCTAAAACAAGGGTGTGAGAAAATGACTGATGTCTGCAAATTATTCAAAGATGTGAAAACCACTGATAGAGATTTGACTTGGAACTCAGACCTCATAGAAACTTTGGAGCTTGAAAATTTGCTGACTTGTGCCAAACAGACGATTATCTGTGCTGAAAACCGTAAAGAAAGCAGAGGAGCCCATGCTAGAGATGATTTCAAGGAGAGGAATGATCAAGAGTGGATGAAACATACACTATCATGGCAACAGAAACTAGATGATAATGTTACAATTAAGTATAGACCTGTAATAACAGACACTTTGGATCTAAAAGAAATGCATACAATCCCACCTGCGAAAAGAGTTTATTAAGATTAAGGAAATTAATCGTATTCTTATTTAATCATTTAGTGGTGTAAAAGACTTTGTTTATTTTTAGTATCCGTTATTTGCTTATGTGATGAAAATCCATTTGAGAAGAAATTGAGTTAATTTATATTAAGTTATTATGAATTCAAATGTCAATAAAATTACTGAATATAATGTTTATTTTCATAACAATGGGTTGGCTTTTAGGCAATTAAATAAGTCTTATATAATATGCCTTGCAATTCTTTTTCCAGCTTAAAATACAATAAATGCCTGTTATTATAGATAACGGACACCCAAATGCACGCATAATTAACTTTAATAGCTCTTGATTGAAAAAGACCCATCCTTGCTTTAAAATATTTGAAATAAATATAATTAATTAAATATATGATTTCTTCTTTGAGTCATAAGCGCACAAGAGCTTTGGATAGAATAGTTAAAAACGTATAAAAATGGATTTAAGCCTCGCTATAGGTACTAATCTCTTCCTGGGAATCAGTGCATCTATGATTCTTTCCAAGCCAGATCAAAGTAAAATAATCTATGGCATGCTTATCGGCATAAATTTTGCTCTATTTACAATGAAACTTTGGGAACCGAGCTTTGAATATATCTTTTTAACTCCCCATCTCATTGAATTTGTTTCACAACTGCTGATTTTAGTGACTTTACCATTATGTTTCGCTCAAAATCATTCTTGGCATCAGCTAATTTTCTATTTGAGTGTTTTGACATCAGGAATTGGCAGTATGATTGGATATTCGCTTGCAATAAAACATGGGTTTTTACCTATTTTGGCATCTGTGATTGATAAAATTACCTTAGGCTTGACTTTTATAGGCCTTTGTGTGATAAACGTGATTGTTGCTTATGGATTTTCTCAAATTTCAAATTTACTCATATATCCTTTTTATGAAAATATTATGGAACAGCACTCACTTGAGAACGCTTTGGTTTCAGTTAATAATAGCATCAAAAATATTTCATATCAATACACATACAGAGGACTGAATCCTCCAAAGCAAGTTAAACAGGCTTTAAGTGTTCTAAATATTGAAAAAGAGGACATTGAAGGAAAAATTGTGAAATCTTGCAAAAGAGATTTAAAATGGTGGCTGGAAAGCTCAATCTCTGTATTTTGTGGCTCTTTGGGAATTGTTCTTTCTCTATCTATTATATCTGGCCTTTTGGTGGTTTTGATTGAGCAGGCAATTCTATCAGAGTGCAACTGGTCATGCGGATTTGCGGCATTTACAAGAACAAATCAACTTTTATCAGAAATTACAGAAGCATTACCTATGGCTTATATATTATGTGCGTTAGTTTATCTTTTTAATCTTTGCACTGGAATACGAAGCATTTTACCTTCAGTAGGGCTATCGGTAACTACATCAAACGATTTACTCATGATTGTTTTAGTGTTATCTATGGCTAACTACACAGCACCGCTATTCTTGCATCAACTATTTCCGCTTATATCTAAATCCGAAACTCTACCTTTGGTATCATACTTTTCACATTGGGCTTTGTGCTCTATCGCATTTCTGCTTTCTATATATTGGAATTGTTTTAAGTGCAAAGATAGGTCCAAGTTGTAAATGAATGATCATCATCTAATTAGTTAAAAATAATTATTAAGATACCCAATTTTTATGAAAAATTACTTCATATTATTTTGAAGTAAATTATTGCATTATTAAGTTCATATTTATTAAAACATTATTAGCTTTAATGATTTAAATATTCACTTGCATTATCATCTTCTACATTTTTGAAAGCTTCTTGTCTCTCATGTGGATATATAATTGTTGTCTCAGTTTTTTTGAATTGCCTGCCATTTTTATTTATAATTGTTGTTTTAGAGCTTTGCATATGTCCTTCTTTTCTGACATAAACTGAGTCTGATGGATTTATCTGAATTTGGCTTATGTTGCAAGTTGGATCATTATAAGGTGTATTTTCAAATTCTGGATTTTTCCACTAATGTGAAGCAATTATATTATTAAATTCCATTCCAAAGATTTGATTTTCATCAATATTGTCAATCCTGGAAGGCCTCGAAAAATATGCTGCTATCCAAGTCATTTATTCGGTCTGTATTAAATCCGTTGAATAAATCGCCTTGAAAGAGATCTTCAAAAAGATTTCACTATCTAAAGAAATTCTAGAAAATATCTTCTGCAGTTTGAAAGTTAAAGCTCTAAGAATATTCAGAACTTGGCTCCATTCCAGACTCCAATAGCATGACCATATAAGTCACAATCCCTTCTTTTATTTTTGCCAGAAAACACAGAAAAAGCTTCAATTACTTCTTTAAATTTTGCTTCGCCAAAATCAAGATTATTAGAATTTTATCAGAATTGCCATATTAAGCCAGTCGTCTATAGGCAGCCAAAACTTCCGAGTTTGCAGCATCCTATTGATACTCAAAACCCCATAATAATCTCATTTTGGCATTTTTATTTTGCTAATCAATCAATCATTTCTATTTTATTATGAACGATATCTAATTGAAAATAGAGATTAGGCTAAATAATATATTTTTGATAATAATTGTTACTTAAATCTTAGGCTGAGGAGCTTCGTTAAGTTCAACATAGCCTTGAGTAGTCATCTTGCCTCTTTCTTGCGTCTTTTGAGCAAAAATGACTTTATTGCCTTCTTTCCACATTTCGGTAACTAAAGTTTCACCTGGAAATACATGTGAAGTAAATC
>CATKHM010001299.1:0-10279 GCA_949751825.1 Blepharisma undulans | reverse complement strand
AGAAAAAAAAGCTGAGTCATTGGCAGATGATTCTTGATTTTTTCCATAAGTTCTCATGTGAGCTCTTTCTTCATTAAGATTTTTGAGACGGATTGGTCTTCATTTCTTAGTGAGATTAAAGGAAGAAGTGAGCGATAGGTCTACAGAAGAGCTGGATCGGTTAGACTCCATTTCAGTTAATTTAAAATATTAGATATTTATGATTGGTGGAGATGCTGAAAGCAATTGCATTATTTTAAGGTCTAGAAGCAAAAGATGAATTTTTTGAATTAGTGACAGAATAAAAATAAAAACAATAAGGCTATGACATCTGAATTTTTTTTGAATGGCCATATTATCAGTATTTTTGAATCTAACGAAGAATAAAATCTCAATATTATTATAAGAAGAGAACTTGAGAGACTTATAAAATTGATCGTATTCTTTTTTATATATACGCACTCGAAGCAGCAATTCCAATAAAATATTTTTATTTAGTTTATCAAGATATTTTATTCAGTTTGTTTATTGCCAAATTACCTGAAACATAATGATGGTAGACAGCTAAATCTATAATCCATGATTGAATTATTTGCCTAACATAAATTGCTGATTTTTATATATGCTTAAGCAATTCAGCTCTTACAAAGATGAATTCGAAATCTATCATTTTAATTTATTGAAAATTTCAATCGATTTCACTATCCATCTCAATGTTACTATTATCGATAACTATTATCAAATTTTTCATCAAGCTTTTCTGCCCCATTTTAATGACCCTCTAATGCAAAATTTTTATTGATATAAAATATGGCTCGAAGGATGCTGAAGCTGTATATCGATTGTCTTGATAAATATCCTGCATTAACAAAGTAAATTTTATATCAGAATGTTTACTGGAATTTCTCTTGTCGGCGGAGGTGACCTCATTGCTCAGAAAGTTTTGGAAAGAAAAAATGAAATCGATAAGAAAAGGCTACTAAGCTTATCACTCTACGGATTTTTCATTGCTGGAGGAGTTGGACACTTATGATACAGGGGATTAGATTATGTGATTGGGTCTCGAATGTCATTAATGACTGCTTTTAAAAAAATTCTCATCGATCAGGGGATATTCGCACCATTGGAAATCATATTTTTCTTTGGGTGGACACATTATAGTAAGCATCAGCCTAGTTCTCTCCAAGATAAGATCCAGGCTGATTTAAAAGACACATTGCTTGCAAACTATAAGTTGTGGATTCCTGGACAATTTTTAAATTTTTATTTGATACCAGAAAAGCATAGGGTTTTGTATTCATGTGTTTTGTGTGTTATTTGGTATTCTTTTATTTCAAATGTATCTCATACCGATTCAAACGAAAGAACAAAATTATACAAAGTAAAATCGTAAAATAAAAGAAATTCGCAAATTCAATGATAATATTCAGTAACTATTCTTAATTTCATTAATTTAAATATTAAGCTACTTAATCTATAATTTTTATGCAATGTCTTTATCCATTTATGTAAAGTTATTGTTGATTTCAATATGAAGTCTCATTAAGAAATCAGTGTAATTGATTTTGTGACTTTTTTCTTAAAATCAAATTGTCATAATTCTTGCTCATTTACTATAAAATAAATCCCACTTTCAAATTTTAAACAGTATGAAAAAGAGTTGCAACCAACACAGCTATCTTTAGATACGTTTTGCCAAAAATAAATATCCCCTAAACTGCTTTCAAATAGGCCACCTTCTGTTTCAAACACATAAACTCGATTATCTGTTTCCATAAGTATTTTGTGAGTTCTATGAAATCCATAGACAAGAGAATAGCTGTCAATTTCTGGGTCATAAATACACAATCATCGATGAGACCTTCCTGCAACCACTATTTTTCCTTTGAACTCAATAGAGTTGCAAAAATCTGAGAGTTTTGGGAGATTTGATAAGCTTCTTCATTTATTTATTGCAAAATCGTATTTCATTGCATACTTTGGAGAAACTCCTTCAAATCCCCCAAATGTGTATATTTCTTTGTTGAAAAATGTGCAATGAGTGATATATGCTGGGGCATTATGCGATATAAAAGTAATTTTTCCTTCAGAATAATCAAAAATAAAAGATATTCCTCAAACTTTTATCATCATTGATTTTATGTATCCTATGCAAAATAAGGCATGGCTATTCATTGGAGATACGCAGGAAATAAAGATGTTAGGCTCTAACACTCTCTTTTCTGTTTTAATTCTGGTGCTTACATTAAATGAATAAATCTTTTGACCTCCTGGATAATAAATATTTGATGCCTCTATTTTATTTTCATTTTCATTAAGATTTTGCGTGTCAGAAGAGAATGTATTTTCCATGTTTGTTTATATAATTATAGTGATAAGCTTTATTATTTTTGATCAGTAATTGCATAGCATGGCTATTAAGAATCAATATGCGGCTATCAAATACAAATTAAATAAAAACTAATAATATTTTAAAATATTGCGCATAGAAAATAGTTAAATTCAAGAAAGCATAATGAAACAATTAGATAATTATTAAACTGCTGTATAAGAATAATTAAAATCGCACTTTAATTTATTTTTCCACTATTCCATAGTATCTTATAAATGATTATTTTTCTTTCTTTTGCATTTCATTATCATCAAGCAAAGTCCAATAAACGGCAAAAATAAATTCAATATAAAAAATGCCAAAGTCATCAAAATAATCGAAATTGGTATGACTAAAATAGTTATCGCTACGCAAATTGCACATTCTCCATACTTCTTCACCTTGTCTTTCAAATGAAATTTCTTTGATATAAATGTTGAGAACTCTATTCCAGTGCTAACTCCTGCAGCAAACAAAAAAATAAGCGAAATTATAGGGCTAGCAATTATAACTGAAATATATGAGCATAATTTGCATTTTCTTGATCTCCAGCTCCAAGCTTGGTCATCTATTCCTGCCCAATTCTCAGAAATATATACAATTATTAGACCCGTTTCAAATGGGAATAAAATTCAAGAAAAAAGCAGCACAAGTAGCAATGTCCAAGAAGCATTGGAATACCTTCCTCCAAGCATGCATCTTAGCATATCATGATTAATATCTATGATTTTCCCACAGTTCATACAAATATTGGCTCCACATTTGCACATAACAGATGGGCAGCCTCATGCTTTTTCAATATAATTTTTACATCGCGGGCATTCTTTTAAGCCATTTTCTTTGATGTAAGATCTCAATTCAGGATCATCTGGTTGACATGCACCCTCATGTCAATCATGGCTACAATTTCCACAGTAGGTGTGCCCACACACGTTGCATGAAATCTTGAGCCCAGAATTTGCAAAACCAAAGCCATGGCAGTTTGGTTTTGGGCATCATCTGAGGTTTGGATCCTTTTCTAATATTGCATTTCTTCTAAACATCATATATTTTTTGTAAAGATTGGAGTCTATTATGTTGATAATTGATGTATCTATGTCTTTATTCTGACAGGTGTATCGTGGACACTCAATAGGATATACTTTTCGTTCACTGATTCGAAATTCTACATAGCTCTTTAGGCATGATGAACAAAACCTATCATTGCATTCTTTCACTTGGATGAAATCATTGCTTGGAGTAAGCTGGGTGCATATTTGGCATATTTCAAGGATTTCTGGGGTTGGATTTTCATGCTTCCGAATATAAATCATATCGACTTCTGACATTAAAGGTTCTATACTCATATGTAAAATGAATCATTAACATGGAGATTTTTTCAATTACAAAATACAACATATTCTGATAAGAATAGTTCAGATTTGAACACTCAAAATTATCATTTAATAAATAGTCCTATTTTAGATAAATAATTAAGGCTTCTAAGTATTAATCAGATCACCTATATCTACTTATAATTAGACCTAATAAAATAATGGCTTTACAATGCAAAGAAAAGGAAATCAGAATTTCACCAAAGAAAAAATAAATTCCTGGAAACAAAATAACAGCCTTTATTGCTTAATGGAATTCATTAACTATTGCTAGCTAATAAATATGGATAGACTTTCGCCTGTATGCGTGTTCTTTCTTTTTTATTTTGTTATTGTGTTAATTTTCTCAAGACTTCTTAATCCGCCTCATTATCTTACGAATAAAGAGAGTAAGGATTATATTGGACAACACATTTCTATCATTCATGCCTATTGTGGCTTAGGACTTGCCACAATAGTTTACTTTATTGAAGGAGGAATCAATTATAACGCTCCCACAAATTATCTTCACATTATAGTTTTTGCAGTATTTGCTAGTTAGAACTCTCTTGGATATTTTATTTACGATTCTTTTTACGCAGAAATTTTTAAACTTCATGACTGGCCTATGAGATTTCATCATGTTGGAGCTCTTATGGCCTTGATAGGGCTATACTTTGCAGAGTATGGAGGGTCTGCAGGTGTTTGTAATTTTTATTTAGTGGGAATCATCTTAACTGAAATTTCCAATCCTTGTGTACTCAAGAGACACATCATGAAGGCAATGTGCTTGGAAGATACACCAAGATATAACTTTTATGAAACAACGTTTGCTATGCTGTTTGTATTTTCAAGAGTTATCTTAGGGACATGGTATATGCTAAACGTCTGGGCATCTGTAATTACTCCTGTGTATAAACTGACTGTTTCTGCCTTGTTTGGAGTTTCACTGTTTTGGGTTTTTATATTACTTTTTATGGTCGTTAAAAAGATCGAGAAGAATGATGATAACAGAGCTTTCTTAAAACGGATTATCTGGGGGATTAACTGGATAAAGCATAGAAAATTCATATTGCTTTTTTCAATACTTCTACTATCTTTGGCTCTTCCATATATTTTAACTCAGGTCATGAAGGTTAAATTTTTACAACTCCGAGTAGAAGGATTTGCAGTTCTTTAACGAAATCAATTAATCTTTTTCTAAAATAAAATTAAATAGTTTGAATTTATAGAAAATCATTAACGCTTTTCAGTAAATATCTTTATGGTGAGCACTATTATTGATAGTAATTATACAGAGATTTAGAAATAATTTCTCCTCATAAAAACTGACAAATTTTAATAAATTTCTAGAAGCAAAAATATTAATAACGCACACTTGAAAATAATTAATTTATTATACACTCTCAATTTATATATATTATTTTTGAAAAATCAGATTTTTTAAGAGCTATTAGTTATAACTAAATTCAGCTAAATCGTTGCTATTGCATCATCCAGCATCCTAATCCCTTCTTGCAATAATCCAATGTCACGATGTTTAAGGACATAAAATCCATTTTCTTCATCAAATCCAGCAGCCTTTAGAAATACAACACCCCCAGTAATTTTAGCAATCCTATCTTGGAATGCTTTATTTTCAATTCGGATTCTCTGGAATTTCTCTTCTTCAGGATTGCTCACGATATTTGTTATATATGCTTTTAATGTATTGAGTGTCTGTGCTGCTACACCAGGATTTCTGAAATTTGGATACAATGTCTTCACAGTTTTTATTGCGCTTGCCATTCTCTCTTGTGGAGGTTTTACACTTGCAGTGTCCTCAGTTGCTTTTTTCCCAGTCCTAGCTTCTTTATCTTTTTTAAGCAGCTCATGCATCTTCTTTAGTTCATCCTCTGTTTTCTTTTTCTCCCTTAAATATTGTTCAGTTGCCCTCTTGCTTTCTTGTTCTTCGAATTTTCTTTTTGATTCTGCAAGTTCTCTAGTCGATTTTATTCTGTCCCTTTCTCTTTGCAACTCTTCTTCTTTTTCTCTTTGTATCCTTTTGCGCTTAAGCTCATCTTGAAGCTCCCTAGCTTTTCTCTGAGCTTCTTCTTTGCTTAATTTTGGTTTATTCTGAGCCTCTCCGACTATTCGAAGTTCTTCTTCAAAGTCAGCATCATTTTGGTGCTCGTTAATTCACTCAAAAGCCGCTTCCACAGAATTATTTCCTGTCAAAAATAGTGCTTTTTCGCATACAGCTGTAGAAAATCCCATTTCTTTCAAATTTTCCACAAGAGATTGATTTACCATTCCACTTATTGGTTGACCCTCTTGCGCTGGTGGCTGCTCTGTATTTTCGGCTTCAGGGTTTGCCTTATTTTCAGGTTCGATGTCCATATCTTGAGAAACTTGATTTGGCTGAGAATTTTCTTCCATATTAATTATTATTATTTCATTTGAGAATTATTAGGAAAATTACTATAAAAGAACTTTACTGATTTGTATTTTATAATCTATTATTAAATATATGAGTGAAACAAATAAGATGAAAACTTGTGGGCAGATGGCAAATAGACGAGCTTCTTTGAATATTCCTCAGTCCAGCCATTCTGGCGATGGGAAGACCTCATATAACTCACCTCTGATTATACCAAATGTAATCAGAACGGTGAGCTGTTATGGGAATATTCCTTGCACAGGCAATTCTCCACCTCCATTTTCGCTGGATTCGGATAACTGTTCTTCGAGCCCAATTGAGTCGAAAAAATACAAGGAGAAGATTAAAACCCCTAAAAATCCAAATGAAGCTAAATACATACAAAGAGCAATGGATTTTTTAACAGGGATCGAAACGAACAACGAAATTGACTCACAGATGCGAGTGTCTCTTGCATCTGGCGAGCCACATTTCGAAGGATTAAGAGAAGATTCAGGCATTCTCGTATGAAAATCTCATTCAGGAAAAATCCATAAATCATACTCCTATTGTTTAAGAGCAAACGATAACAATTTTCATAGGAGTCCGCAAATTGATCTGAGTGATGCGCCTAATGTAATAAGAAACTCTCCTTTGAAAGTAAATTTAAATGAAGAGTTCAGAGAGAGGTATCCATTTTTGGATGATAAACTCACATTGAGCAAAATTGTCAACTTGAAAGAAAAAATAATTTTCAAAGTATGCAAAGAACTTGATATTGAGGCTTTTACGGTAGCTGTTGCTTGGTCTTATTTCCAAAGACTGCTAGGAATGAATGTAATAACAAAAGCAAATAGAAAATTGTATGCAGCAATATGTGTATTGCTTTCTTATAAATTCAATGAAGAAATCAATTTTGTAAAAATGCAAGCTCTTATCCATGCACTTAAGTAGTCAGATAAGAATGATATTTTACAAAGTAGGTCTATAGCGAAATATGAATTTGAAGTGTACTCTTATTTGAAGTTTTCAATGATAGTTCCTGTGGAAGAGTTTGAAGATAACTTTCATTATATTTTGAAGAGGATTCATAGCTCGCCTAAAGAGTATCTGGGAAATTCGTTGGAGTTCTCTGGGCTGAAGCATCCATATTAAGGAGTTGTTTATAATGTTTATGCTTAAGCCAAAGAGCATTGGTATCAAATAATTAATTATTTATTGTATATAAAATAGGTTTCAGTTTTGAACATAATTTATTTTCAAATTAATTATTTTTTAAAACTTAAACTATAAAATAAATGTTATCTTATCTCTTCTTAATTATCAAAGAGAAACTTAGGATATAAGCCGTATCCATGTTACATTATAATTTGATTTTTTGATTAAAAATTCGCTTATCAAAATATTTCAAAGATACCATTTCGATATATTTTTTCATATTATCAAATGCTGAGCTATTTTCTTTTGTGAAGTGTGAATTTTGGCTAATTTCCATTGTATTATTTTCATCATAACTTTTATTGGTATCTCTAGCATCACTATGAATTGCATCCATAATATCTTTTAAAGTCAAAATTCCAATAGCTTTATTTTTCGAAGTATTTTCGTCAACAATTATTGCAATTTGTATTTTGTTTTGATGCATAGCATTCAAAGCTTGAAATAATGAGCTTTCTCTACTAATAAATAAAGGAGCTTCTAGGTTTATTTCCGAACTTTTTAAAGAAACTCCTTCATCAATTCCTATTAATTCTTTTGCAAGCAATATCCCTTCAATTATTTTTTCATCTTTTTCATTATGTATCAGAATTTTGCTGTGTTTGGACTCTTTTATAGTTTTCAAAACTTTTTTAGTCAAGGCACAGCTTATACTCAATTTAAAAGCTTGTTCTATTGGCTTTATATACTTGATTACCGACTCATTCCCAATAATATTTTCTCCTATTACTTCTTCAGATTCTACGCTATTTGTGCTTCTACTACCTTTGAATTCAGTTAATTCTGTTAAACTTCCATTTTGAGTTGGCTCTTCTCCTTTTCCTAATAGTCCATCAAGAAATAAAGAAATTGGATAGCTAAAAGGATAAAGAAAATAAGTTACTGCCTTTACCAAAGGCACCAATTTGCTGGCAATCATAAGCTTATCAGGCCCAGTACAAAAAGCTTGAGGCAAAACTTCACCAAATATCATAAGCATTGGTACACTTATCAGTATTGCTCCACCTCCTCCGACCATCTTTTCAAGCATGATCGGCAGAGTCTCCATAGCAATTGTGTTTCCCAAAAGCAAAGTGACTAATAAGAGATGATGCCTTGAAACAATTGGAAGAACTCTTTTGGCGTACTTTAGCTCTTGATCAGTTCCGCACATAATTTTGTTTTCAAGCTCCTTGACACTAAATGACATTAATCCTACAGTCAAGCCTGACATAGCCCCTGCAAATAGGATTAAGCAGAAAGTTATAGATATAAGTAATATCTCTTGATTTCACGAATATTCATGAAGGCTTTCTGTGTTTGATGCCGCAGCTGCATCTATTAATATTAGATAAAAAATCATTTATATGCAACTTATAATTTCTAATATCAAATACTTTTGAGTGATAAAATCTAGACTTAAGTTTCTGTCAAATTAATTTTATAACTATAACTCAAGGAGCAAATGATTTTAGGATACCACAGAATTTTAGATTTACTTCTATTAAATAAGCATAAAGAAACGATTGAAATACATCTGATCAATCTTTGGCGTTGTTTCTCTTCAGCCTTAGATTCTTTTTGGGTGGTAACAGGAAAATATGCCAATTTGTGATTATTAAATAATGGAAGGCAATGAAAGATCTGTACAATTCATTTATGGAAGATCAGCAGTTTCTCTCAAATGAGACTCTTCTCAAATTTCTGAAGACATGGCAATGGATACTATTGACAATCTTGGCAAAAGGTTTCTATCTCATTTTCAAGGTTCTATCTTGCATTTTAAAGTAATAAACAATAAGGATCAAGAAGGAAATATCACAAGCATTGCTGGGATTGTAATGAATTTGATATCTCCTGTCTTTGTAGTAGTTGAAGATGCTGGAAAGCATCAGTATGATTTTGATAAAGTATTTTATAAACAGTTCAAAGCCATGAAAGATCGAAAATTTGTAAAACACGAATGCTATAGGGTAAGAGAAGATGGAGCTTGCGTCTTAGATCAGGTTATTGAAAGGAAACCAACCGATAGTGATGTAGCTTCTTCTGTGTCAAGCCGCTCAATAGTTGTTGAGCAGCAACAAGAAAAAGCAACGAAGGCAATAGAAAGAAGTGATGTCTCACAACACAATAAAAAGCAAGATTGCTGGACTATTTTAAACGGAAAAGTATACAACATAACTAGTTTTATTTCCTCTCATCCTGGAGGAGAAATAATAATGCAGTGTGCAGGGACTGATGGAACACAATTATTTAACAGATACCATGGCTATTTGAATCCAGATGATCACGTTGGAAGAAATTTTGTTGGGAATTTGTCACAAAAATAGCTAAATTTTGAAAATATTTAAAAGTATAACACTATACTTGATTTTTAAATAATAAAATTAATTATAGCGAATAATTAATTGGATTAGAAGTTATCTATAATACTCTAAATTTCCTCTCTATATTATTTTGAGATTTATCTATAAAAGAAATACTATCAATATTTTAATAAAATGATTGACAGATTGCTAGAACTCAAAGGTGCCTCAAGTAATCCTTCTCATGAGATATTGCTTTCAGATCCTCAACCCGCATCAGGCCCAAACATGCAGTTTATGATCCAAATTCGAAAAGCTCAAAAGTCAATTGAGCGAGTCCGCTCAAATACCGAGCAAATGAGAATTTTAAAAGATGAGTTCAACCAATGCACCCAGCCTGATCAGGAAGCCAAAATTAACAAAAAGCTTAAAGAATTAATTGACGTCAACAACGGAGAATTAAACACAGTCCGCGATATTGCAGAAACCCTGGCAAAAGCAATAGAAGATGGTCGAGGCACATCAAGTGACACCGAAACAAGAATGAGGTCTACAATGCATGCTACCCTAATTAAGCAGTTTCAGCAAGCTCTTGGAGAAGCCGAAAAAGCCCAAAATATATTTACAGAGGCAGCTAGAAATAAAACGGCAAATCAGCTTAGAATGGTTGACGAAA
>CATKHM010001298.1:0-10279 GCA_949751825.1 Blepharisma undulans | reverse complement strand
CTAATTCCATCCAAATTTCAATGGCTACTTATAATATGATTTCTGACAAAAGAGGTCTTGAATTTCTTTCAAAAACAGTCCAAGTAAAAGGCAAAGGTGAAATGGAGACTTGGCTTGTGAGCGTTTCTACCCAGCTTGGAGAGCTCCCAAGTCCCACACGAGATGGTCCAATTCAAAATTATTATTCAAGTCATGAGCTGTCACCACTGCCACGTATTAGGCAGAATAGTCAAAAAAAGCTTCTTGGGAAACGATCGTCACTATTTAGAAGACTTGATATCCAAGACGCTGACTCAATTTTCAAAAAAAGTAATACGGAGCTTTCGCTAAGGTCGAAATGGCTTCTTTGTGGAATTGTAGATGATGAGAAAGAAAAAGGGTTTAGACATGAAATCAGGACACTGAATTATCCTATTTATCATTATGGGTTGCTTATAGCGTCTATTTGTATAAGTTTTTGTGCTTTTATTGAAGGATTCAAAGTGAGGTATGCAAAAGGAAGCTATGTTATGATGACTAAACTTATATGTGAGAGCATTAGCTATATAATAATGCTTATCGCAATGAAAAAGTACTATAAAACAAAAGCATATGCAAGAATAGTTCATTGTGTGTACTGTGTCTATACACTTATAGGAATGATTTTGGCTTTTTCTCAAGCGCATCTGTCAAATGATTTTTGCATAGAATTTTATTATCATATGATTTTGGTTACCCATTGCAGCCAATTGATTTTTAGAGAAATTTTTTGAACTGCGATTTTCTTTTGTTCGCTTCGGATTTTGCTCATTTCCATCGACCAAACACCAGAATTTGCGACCTTTATATTATCTACCCTATCTTACACTGGATTTCTCCTATACATAATTTACAACCGAGAATTCCGAATCCGAAAACTCTCAAATCTCAAAATAATTTCCAAAAAAGAGCACGAAAAAACCGAAACTTTAAATAAAAAAATGATGCCTCCTCATGTATATCAAAAACTCAAAGAAGAAATAATAATTACTGACAATCTTCACGAAATTCCAATTCTTTATGCAGATATCGTAGGCTTTACATCCTGAGCTGCCGAAAACAGCCCAAAAGAAGTCGTGAGAATGCTTTCGGAGCTCTTTACAAGATTTGACAAATTTTGTGTAGAAAATAATATATATAAAGTCCATACAATCGGAGACTGTTATGTAGCGATGGCTTATAATGAAAATGAAACAGAAAGCAGAGACCCTATAAGAGATTGTGTCGCGATGATTGATTTTGCACAAACAATGATTAATATTATTAAAGAAGTCAACGAAAAAAACCAGACAGAACTGAATATGAGGATTGGGCTGCATGTAGGAAATGTAATTGGAGGAATCACTGGAACTAATCTTATAAGATATGATATATATGGAACTGATGTACAAATTGCAAATAAAATGGAAAGCCATGGAGAACCTGGGAAAATTGTGGTCAGTGAGACGATCAAGGAAATGCTGGAAATTTTATTATGTGGGAAATATGTTTTTGAATTTTGGAAAAAAATAGCCCTGCATAATGGAACAACGATTAGTTCTTATGTGCTTTTGGATTCAGAGCCACAGAGGAGTGAAATTTTTTATACAGACCAGTTTGGATCATAAGATCGCCCATTTAAAATGTAAAACAAAAAATTATGCAAATAAGAATTAATATAAAATTATTTAGGCCCATAAAACAATCATGGATCAATATATAGTCTGCATCAATTTTTGGAATTATTTGAAAAATAGCCTATCCTGAGGGTAATGGCGAGTTTCCTTCTTCATTAAAACTTTCTTCATCTGATTCAAAATATGAATAATGATCTCCAAAAGATGAATCTCTTTGAGACTTTTTCCGATATGGCACTGATGATTGTCCTATTGATAACCCTGAAAGTCTAATATAATCTGTTACGTACTTCTCCAAGCTTCCCAAATAATTTTGTGCGTCTTCTAATTTTTCATAAAGATCTCCATAGGTTAATTTTTTTTGTTTAGAAACTCTATGAAATCCAATCTCAGTGATTCTTTTTTGAATATCCTCAGCTTTCTTCATTTTTAATTTTTTCTCAATTTTATCTTTAAAATTCGCCGGATCAATCATAAACAATTTTCCTTCTTTCATTATAGAGTTGCATTCTTTAATTTCCAGTATCGTTTTTTCATTCAATGCGTCTCGTACTTCAGCAACTTCAGTCATTTCGTCCCACATCCCTGGGAATTCTCTTCTAACTGTATTTATTAAACTTTTCCCCATAATTAACAACTCCGAACTCCTCACAGCTTTTGCGCTGTATTTTCTAGGTATATGATAAACCACTTCTATATCTCCAAAATAAGTTCCTATTTGTGCAGAATATACCACAGCTTGGTCTCAGCACACATAACTTACACGTCCTCTTATTAAAAAATAAATTTCTTCAGCGAATTCATCTTTTTGGTAAATAAAGTCTTTGAAATTCACAAACATTGGCTGAAGAAAAGGCACAATGGAAGCCACAATTACTGGGTCTTTATCTTGAAAAAGAATGATATCTCTTACAGCTCCATGATGCATTGCAAGAGCAACTTCATAGCGAAGATGTTTTGGGAGCTCATTAAATATGCTATTTTTGTCTCCTCAAGAAAATCCTGTTTTTTCTGTAGAATATTTTAATGCGTGGCGTAATTTGTATTTAAGTCCTTTGCTAAGTTTGGTTTCAATCGCAAACTCATCAATAACTGCTAATTTATTTTTCAATATATTTTCTTTTGTGTTGAGCCCATCAAGCATAGATGCTAAGCTTCCAACAGTAAATGACACAAAATAAAGCCCAGAAAACATCCAGCAGATGCATAAAATCATTTCTAAATTTGTTACTGCTGTAATATCACCATATCCTATACTGCAAACTGTTGCGATTGCTCAGTACATTGAAGTAATATAAAGTGTGTAGATGTCAGAATCTTGGTAACCTCCTCGGTTTACCCAAGTTTGAGGGTCAAATCCTTGGATTTTTGCAGAATAATATCATACACAAGCCATTATGTGTACACATAGCATGATAGTAAAAAATGATTTAAATAGACGCATTTCGGTATGTTTAAGGCTTAGGAAGTCTTGAAACATTTCGAAAATATAGTTGTGCTTGTAATGCTTCATCATTTTGGCTAATCTTGTTATTCTTGCAAGACGGTATAGTTTTGGAAGACGTAAAAGCTTGATCATGCTGTTAGAATTAGAGGTTCCAGATTGGTTACCGACTCCGAATAAACCAAATGGAATGCAGGAAACAGCATCTATAGCAAATCAACCTAGCAAATATTTGAAAATAATTTTAAATCTTGATGACACGAGTATTCCATCAGAATCATAATAGGCACTAAAAAATTGTACTATTATATCTATAAAAAACAGCCCATTCAAAGTCATATCAATGCAAAATCACACATCATAGCTGTTACTCTCATAAAAAGCCATGGCAAATGGCATTATTGTAACACAATAAATTAAGCAAACCGCTATAATTATATTTCATATAATTTTTGCTTTGGTATTTGGATGAATAATCAAAAAGGGTAGTGATTCTTTAACTTGAACATCCATGCCAAAAGTGCTCTTTCTTTCCGGTTCTATTGACAATATCCTATCGGTTATTCTTGGAGATGATAGATGCCCATATAGATGAACATGCTTAGATAAAGCTCTCAACACAAAAATAACTTGTAGCTTAAATCATGCACGTTTTCATACATCATTATAAGGAGAATCAGGGACAGGAACATTCCTGATTAAATTTCTATTTCTTTCAGTCGAATTAATATTATCTGATTCAAGCATTGGTTTTTCTTCTGGACTAGCTACACTCACATTATGTCGATTTAGAGATCTATTTTCAGTTTCCGAATTGCTGCTGGTCTGGGAAAAATCTTCATAGCTGCTTTGTACAACATTTATTCTTGGAATGCTAATTTCGAACTCCTAATTGAATTTTACCGTCATACTTATTGAAATTTTATTTTTATTCGGCGAAACTTTCAGAATTTTCTGGCTTTTTACTTAATATGTGATAAATTAAACGCAAATATTTTTTATAAATGCAAAGTGTTGGTTTATAAATTCGGAATTGCATGTTGGGAAAAGATTTTATATAATTTACTGCGAGCATTGCCCTTGCAACCATTATAATATTAAAAGTTTTATTAATTTTAAAGATGCATCTATATAATCATGATTTTTGATTTATCCAAGCATGATGAAATTTTATAAGTTTTGCATATGTTAATAAATAGTTATATAATATATCGCAATTTTATTTTTATTAGTATAATAATTTATGCAAATTATTTTAATGAATATTCCTGCAAAGTTTGCTAAAATAAGAATAATTGCATACCTGTTCATTTTTTAACACAGTAGCCCTTTTTGCAAATTTAGCCTATTTTGGCATTCCTGGAAAAATGCGGAATTAAAAATTAATTAAATATTGCTGAATAAAATCCTATGTAAATTGTGCTTGTATTAAAAAAATTAATATGAAATCTGCACTTATTATCAGATTGATCATGAAAACGCTAAAGCTTCTTTACATATGCTATGAAACAGTTGTGGTAATATGGGCATCTTTTGAGGAAGCTCTCAATGATGATGGAGTTTTGGCTTTAAATTGCATTGAATTATCATTATTGATAATCATATGTCTTCTTTTTTCGTATCATATACAATCAAATTTCAAAGTATGATCTATATAGTCAATTACTTTTACAACTCCGAAACTTCTCAATATCCTTATTACAGTTGTCTGCTTACTAATTAGTATATGCCAATTATTAGGACCTAATATAAGGCATAGGTATGGAATTAAAGGTATTTTTTTCGTTTTCAAGCTAACTCTAGCAGATATCGCTTTATATGATATGCTGGTACCAATAAGAAAAACTCAAAGATCGCCCAGCCATGTAGAAGACTCAACTCCTCTAAATTCTGAAAAAATTAACGAAATAATGAGCAAAGCAATGAAATTAGCATCAAATGCCAACGATAAAGAACTAATGCTAGATATAGACTTGTATATGAGATCGACATGCAGAAATTCTTATGAAATAATTGATCAAGAAGAAAAAATTGATGACAAAAAAGATGAAGCTATAAGCTTAATTGGCTGAAATTTCAGCTTAAAATTGGACGAAACTGCTCGTCCAATTGATCCTCAAGAGATAATACCTGAACCATCTATAAATACTGGAAGCCAGGATCTTGAAGAACTTGAAAAATTCGAATTTGATATTTTTAAACTTTCTGAAGATAATTGCCAAAATAGCCTTCAAATTATTATGAATCATTTTTTTAATAAATTCGATTTTTTCAATACTTTAAACATCCCACAACAGCAATTTAAGAAATTTATTCTAAGAATTCAGTCTGGATATAAAGCAGAAAATCCTTATCACAACTCAACACATGCAGCAGATGTTGTACAAGCTTTTCATTATATGATACATGGTTGTGGTGCCAAAGAAATTTGCAATTTTTCTCCTGCAGAAATTGCTATTTGTTATGTAAGTGCTGCAATTCATGATTACCAGCATCCAGGACTAACAAATGCATTTTTAGTTAATACTCAGCACAAATTGGCAATGCTTTATAATGATAAAGCGGTTTTAGAAAATTTTCACATATCATCTGCTTTCAATTTGACAATGAAGCCTAGCATGAATATTTTTATTAATATGGAAGCTAGCTTACAAAAATTATTTAGAAAGAAAATCATTGATTTAGTCCTTGCCACGGATATGAGCAAGCATTTCGAGCATATTGGTCATTTTCAAGGCTTAATTGATGCAGGAAAAATATCTTCCGAAGAAGGGAAAAATGCCGCTATGGAGCTTCTTATGCATTTTTGCGATTTAAATAATGCTTTTCGACCTTTTGAAATAAGCAATAAATGAACTGAATTAATTAACCAAGAATTTTTCATGCAGGGAGATAAAGAAAGAGAGCTTGGAATTCCAATATCTCCTACGTGTGATAGAGAAAATGTTATTTTGGAAAAGGCACAATTAAATTTTGTAACGTATTTAATTGAACCTTTTATAAGTCCAATGGAAACAGTTTTTCCAAAATTTAAAGACCTCGTCGAAATATTAAACAAGAACAAAGCAGAGTTAGAAAGAATTTTAGATGAAAACAATGAAAATAAATCATTAAAATAGTCGAACATTAATTTAATCAAAAATGGTATCCGTTTATAAATATAATAATAAGAAGATGAAACGAGATCGCTCTTGTGTGAGAATTCGCTCAGCTATGAGAAAGCATTCACAACCAGTTAAGGATACTGTGATTGAATTGGAAAGAATAAGAATATTATCAATTGAAGAAAAAAAAGAAATTGAAAAAATTAGTGAGCATGCCAGAGAGGGTACGCTTAGGAGCGTTATGTCTGAAAGGAATCTCGATGGGCTTTTAAAAAAATCGTATAGCCCCAGTTTATCTCCAGACTACATAAGTAGTTTTGAGAAAACAAATTTTTCAGTTTCAAAATCAAAGACTTTTAAAACGCTTGCTTCAATAAAAGAGCCAAATTATAAAAACCAAGAAAGTTTACAGCTTCTAACTCAAATTCCAATATCTACACAAGAAGACACAAATACTAATCGTGTAGAAAAAGTTTTTGGGGAGGGAAAGCGTCGAAGAACTGCAAGAGTCAGTACTTTGAAGCTAAATGTAAGAAATTTAAAAAACTTGGATAAAATTGAAGAAGATGATTTTACCGGTTCAGAAGACACATTTTTCAAAACTCCTCCAAATATAATCGCTAGCCAAAGCGATGAATCAAGAAATTCAAATGAAAAAAATTTTAAAAAGCAGGCAGTTAAAGCATTTGTAATAAACACAAACAATGAAAAAATCAACATTCAACCACAAGAAGAAAAGCATGAAAGAGTCAATTGGTTTAATGTTGCAAAGAGCCAAACAGATATCAGAATCAAAATAAGAGGAACTGTTATTAATCATTCACAGGAAAGAACTCCTACTTTAAAAATGCAAAAGAACTCTGAAATCCAAAAAATTCAAAGTGAAAAGAAGCAAGTTGGCAAATGGATATGGAAGGGAGCTAATGGAATTTTTACAAAGTAATGCAATAGTATTTAATTAAATGAATTTTTCCTTAAAATTTGAAATTTTTTCTCTTTAATTTGTCAGCTTCTTTATTTTAATTTTATCGTGTAAATTCATCAAATTGCTTGTGTTTAATATTATATCAATTATCATTAAATTAATTATCGCATTATTTAGTAAATAATTTTTTGAGGATTTTGCTAATAAATAATTTATTACATGACGATCAAAAAATATTAAAAAATCATGCTCAAACGTTATTAATCTTTTTATAGTCTCAATTTCAATTGTATTATTTTAAATATAAAATTTGTTTAAAGTGTAATAAAACGAATATTTAATATTTAATAAATAGGGATTAATTGCTATAAGTAATGGAAGAAATAAAATCATTTATTATAACCTTTGAATTTTTTCATTTATATAAGATATTTTGAATCAATTAACTGAATCTAAATAAAAACATTTTGAATCTTCTTTAAAAAATTCCAAGTTTATTTTATTTATTGAATCACATCAAAAATACATCTTAAATGCACTCTAAAAGAAACAATGATCATCTGAATAATGCAGGCTTTTGATCTCTAATGCATTCAAAATTCTAAAACATATATAAGTGTAGTTCTAATACAAATTACATTAAAATTGTAATGATAAGTATTTTAAATTTCAAATAAGCTTTAAAATTATTAATATGCCCATTTATCCATAAATACTTATTTTGAGATTCAGATTTATCTAAATATTTACAAATATTTATCTTTTTTAATAAAAGTCGTCATAAAATAAAATTAAATGGATCAGCAAATTAAGCAATGTCTAATAAATATAAAACCTTAATTGCAATGGATCAAGATCAGTTTCGAATGATTATGAGATCACCAACAAGAAAATTGTCTCAGCCGTCTATTAGATCAACACTATCTCACAATGGCACAAGAGTTTTTTCAATTGAGTCAAACAATGAATCCAGTCTTAAAGACAATGAAGCAACTGATCAAAACTTGCCATCCAGATTAAAAATTGATAGGCATTTTCTCCGATTAAACTCTGCTTTGGAAAGAGCAAATAAGCCTCAGTCAGCTAGTCCTGTAAAGTCTAAAGAAGATAAATCATTCTCTGTATCAAACTCAAAAACTTTTAAAAGATTTGTATCTCTTCGAGATACTGAAAGTTCAAGAAATAACATAAATGTATCACAAGCACTAATTAGAGATTCTACTACAAGTGAAAGCACTCTTTCTTGCTATGATGAAAGTTCCTTAAATAATTCAGAATCAATGCCATTTAGAATGAGGCCAAGAATGAAAACTCTAAAATTAAATTCAAAACAAAACAAATTGTACGATATCAAAGAAGATGAAACCATTGAACCTGAAGAAAATTTCTTTAAAGTTAAAATTCAAGAAAAAAATGCAGATAATAATGAAGAAATAGAGTCAAAAGTGCAAAAATATCAGAGGCGGCATGTAAGAAAATTTTCTGTAAGCCCTGAAGATGAGTCAAGAGGCTATCAATATAAAAGTCCAGGCAAAGCATCTTATATAAAAGAAATAGTTCGTGTGCAAAGCAATGCGGATATAAAAATAAGAGTAAGAGGAAGAACTACATCAAATCATAAAAACAATGGTAAAATAGACTCTGAAATTAAAGGCGAAGAAATTGAAAAGAAAAATTCTCAAAATTTAAGTCCAATTGAGAAAAAAACGAAAGTTAGCAAACATGAACGTTCAAGCAGATGAATCTGGAAAGGAGCTCATGGGGTCATTGTTTCATAAAATATTTAACTAGTAAAATTAAGGTACACTTAATCTTGAGTACTTTTTGAGATTTAAATTCATGATATCTACAGTCGCACATCCAAATAAAGTAATATCCTTTTTGATTCTTTTTGTAAATCTATCAAGTTCTTCTGAAATTTTTAAATATTCATTGTTTGGCTGCTGCTTTAATTTTGAAATTTTGGGGAGAATAATTTTTTCATTAGTTTTGAGATCAGCTGAAGAGCTGTATGTATTGCTTTTTTTAATTAGAAGATCGCGGGGCTTGCTTAAGCTCATCAGTCTTTCTGAGCAAGTATAGGATTTTGAAATACCAAATACAGTCTCAATATTTTTTCTGTATGGAGTTGTTTGGTGTATTTTAAAAATGCCTGCTAAATGTTCGAGCTGGAGAGTATTTAAATGCTTATTTGCCAATTTTTCTCTTTGGCTGAAGCTGCGATGCTTTGGGGATTTTCTGTAATTTTGGAGATCAATTTGATAAACCATTTCTTATATTAAGAAAAATTTTGAAACTAATAATAGTTTTGAGAATTAAAAATTTAAACAATAGAGTTTTTGCAATTTTAATAGCTATGTGTTTATTTAAAACAAGAAAATAATAATATAAAAACTGACTCTCTTGGCTGAAAAGAGTGATGAAGAAATTACTTTTTTTTACAATTTAAGTTTACTTAACATTGATTTTTTTTGAGAAAGTATATATATTGCTCAATCTTTATAAAACTCCAACATTTTTCTATTGAAGATCATCTCAAAGCCCAGAATTCAGTATCTAAAAAAATTGTTTTCATATGTTCTGGAGTTATCAGATTACCCCTCCTATTTATAAGCATACTATAATGTCCTAAAGTTCTTATTCTTTTCATAAACCAATATTTAGATTTAAATTTATTATGATCCGTTTGCCCTTTCTCGTTCAAACTGCTGGCCGTAAGTAATACTAGTTTCTATATTTTTCAAGCCAAAAAAGCAACACTTGTCGTAAATTTACTGGGGATTAGTCGTAAAAGTGTCAATCTGCCATAAAAATTATTGGATTTTAGATTCATATCTTGCATAAATCTATACAATCATCAGTTTTCAACTATTGAAATATTGAACTTAATTATTTTTTATTTAGATAAATTATGCATTTATCATTGCTTTTAATTGTGTAACAGATAATTAAAGATATTTAGTGAAATAAATAAAAAATAAAAGAAATTAATAGTTCGATTTAGCATAAAATAAATATTCAATATTAAGGCCATATTAATTGTCCTCTCCTACGATTAAGATACACTTGTTTTTCGATATTTTTTTGATTTTAAATTCATTATATCTATTGTCGAGCATCCAAATACAGTTGAATCGTTTTTAATTCTTTCAGTGAATTTATCCAACTCTTG
>CATKHM010001297.1:0-10283 GCA_949751825.1 Blepharisma undulans | reverse complement strand
CTCTGATGTATTTTTCTTCGCTGAAGTAAAAAAGATCTGAAGATGACTGAATTTCTCGGCCAAGACTGACATCTTCGATCATTTGTGAATGAATTATAGTGGCGACGGATTGAATCATTGTAGAAACATTTGGTTGATAAATAGTGGAGGTTGCGTAGACAGAAGACGTTGTACTTGCTCTTCGGTCTTCTCCTTTCCAGCTGTTTTCTTCAGAATTGTCCATTTCTTTTTTTCTGATAAAGGTAGTGGATTAATGTTTGCAAGATGAATCAGTGATTTTTTAATGTTAATTATTTAGTTTAAGTTACAGTTGGATTAGGCTTAAAAGTGAGAGAAATTGAGAAAATAAAGTTGAATAATTTGTATTTATTTTTTAATAAATTAAAAATTTCTTAATCTCCACCTATCAAAAGCATAGCAGCAGAACCTGGCAGCTGGACTTCAAGGAGGTCCTTGGCATGGCTCTGCAATTTCTTTCTATCAATCCCTCTTTCATTTATTGACGGTTTTGATAAAAACAAAATCCCTTTTTTCAGCTCTGCAATTTCTTTTGCAATTTTATTCATCTTATCTATTCTTTTCTTGGTATTTTTTTCAACAGGCTCCAAATCCTGACTACGAATCCTTCCTTCCAAAATTTGTTTAAACGCTATTTTCGAAATTTTTTGTTCTAAATAATTTATTACGCTCTTCTACTTTTCCTGATATTCTTTTTCCAAACTTTGGAGAAGATTCTGCAGGCGTAGTTTGCATTTTTCTAAAGCTTTTATCCACAGACTCTTCTCCTTCGCTTTGCTCTTTTTGCTCTTCTATAGTTTCTATTTCTTCTTTTTCATCCTCATCTTCTTCGCTTTCTGATTCGTCTATTTTTTTAACTGGATTTTCACTGAGAGAATTAAAGCCTTCTTGAATTATAGCAACAAATAAATTGTGCACACAACTACCATAGGAATTACTTGATAAAAAATATAATAAAAGCAAACATATAAATCTGTCCAATAACAATGTCTTCCAAAACAACACCATCAAAGAAAAAGTAAACAGAGTCACCACAAAGCAGAGCAAATAGAGCCATCATAGAAGAAGTTGTATTAGGATAAAAACCGCAATTCCAAAATAAACACATTGCAAGGAAAGTAAAACCCATAAAAATAGGAAGAATCCCTACCATGTAAGGAATCAAGGTAGAAAAGCTTCTTTTTAATGTATTTGCTATTGTATAAGTCTGTGAAGTGTGCTCAAGATATTGAATTATGCCAACCCATGCTGTAAAACAGCCAAAACCAATAAGGGTTTCATGGAGATTCATAGATCGGCCTTGGTCAACTATTGTTAAAATTCCGGAAAACATTTGGCAAATATTTCCAACAATGTTAAAGAGTATCCACAAGTTCAAAAATTTGAGCTTTTCTCTAGTTCCTAAATAATCCCAAGCTGATCGATACCCTCTTGGCCCTCCTCTCATTTTTGCAATTAAATGTGCCCTCTTCATGAAGTACAAAAAAATAGAGCACAGCGAGCATATTGACAAAACTAATATTGCAACCCCAAGCCAAACATATTTTTTCATAGGATCATCTAAATATTTCTTACAAATTTCATCTCCACAGCTGCTTCTGTCAATATCCAATACCACATTGATTGGCCCATGTACAGAATAATCAAATTTTTGAATTAAAACTCAGTGATAGCATGTCGAAAACAGATCCAGCTCATCATCCAAATGCTGATTAAAAATCATTTTGATTTCAAATCTGCTTACAAGTTCTAAATAATTTTTCGGATTGAGATGAGAAAAAGGTCCAAGGTCTTCCTGACTAAGTTTATACTCCATTTCATAGCCTTTATTTTTTGCGTCATCATAATCTAGATAATCCACTAGTAATCTAGGCTTTTGAATGCTTCCGTCATCTTCATACTCATAAGAATAATTATCTAATGTATGTGAATTTATATGATAATATCTATCAACTGTTTTTTGTAAAAATTGAGTTAAATCTTTGATGCTGAAAACATTATAAGAGTTTGTAATTGTAGTATCTGAACCTTGGACGTCTGGGTTTAAAAATAATTTATTTCATAAAGTATATTGAGTATATGAGTATGAAGCAGAATTAAAAACAATTATAAGGACTTGGCAAGTGGTCGTGATGAGAAGCAAGATCTGAATAACGATTTTTCATGGATAGATACCGAACCTCTCATATTTTTCCAGTGGGTGCATGTATAAGCTATCTCTTATACTCATATTCACCATGCTCGCTCTATGAGAAGCCATTTTGTATTAAATCACCTTTTATTGTGAATAGATAAGTAATGGTTAATTCTAAAACTTTTCTTATTAATCTTGATACAAAGCTTAAATTATCAAGCCTCATATTTATTTAAATTAATGTTTTATCCTTCAATAGGAAATTTTCTTCTGTAAGCAGTAAACTATTAATTTTTATTTAAAACTTTTCTTAAATTAGTGAATCTAAACTGGTTTTAATTGATATTTCAATTGATAAAAATTATATATATGCTTATTTGTGAAATATTAATATTTTCTTGAGATTAAGAATAAAATATAATTTGATAATTTTCCATATTTTATTATTCAAGTTTAAGTCTCTTCTATTCATCTTATTGTTAATGCATAACACACTGAAATTTAAATTAAAATAAAATAGCATTTCTATATAATGAGTTTTTCCGTGCCTAAGTATCAGATCAGCCCTTTGCCTCAAAGCATGAAATTCACCCCACAGCAATTTGAACAACTAAAACATCAAATTCAAAGCTACACCATTCTGAATAAGGGTCAAGAGCTTTCTCAAGTCCAAATTCAAGCAATCCAAGGTGTAAAACCTCAACTTTTTGACTCCTATCAATCATCTACCTACATACCTCAAACGAAAACAAAATATAATCATTCACAAGATATTAAAGAAAAATCCAACGGCCAGCCCCACAATAAGCAAGAGCCTAAATCAATAACCTATTTTTACGAGAACCGCGGCAAATTACTTGAAAAATTCTTGCAATCTGATTTAGATGAAGCCACTAAAAACAAAATTTTGACTGAAAAGTTTCTGATCGATTTAAGGGATTTCCAAAATCAAACGAGAAGTGAAGTAATAAAAGACTGAAAAGAACAGCCTGATAACAATTATGACCAAAGCCACAGACTTCTAGAAACCACGCTTCTGGATAGGGATTTTTTTAAGAGAAATTTACCTATGTTTGATTTCAGGGCGAAACAAGAAAACAGAATGCTTGGAAGATATGACTATGAAATGAGAAATGGCCAAGATACCAAAAGAAAAAACCAACAAATGATTTTTCTGTCAGAACTTCTTAATCATCAGCAAGATTTCTTTGATTTTCATAGAAAAAATCATGTAAGGGTAATATAGGCAAATCTCCGTAAAAATATATACGGCGGAAAAGGATACTTGGATTATTTAGACCGGCAAGAAAAAGCAAAGAGAGATAAAGATGAAAAAGAAAGGCTGAAAGCGTTGAAGGACAACAACATGGAAATTTATGTTGATTTGTTAGCAAAAACGAAAAATGAAAGGCTTCTGAAAATCTTGCAACAAACTGATAGCTTTTTGAGAGAAATTGGAGCAAAAGTATTGCTTCAGAAGGGAGATAATGATGGAGAAGTTGTAGAACAAGCCCCAGAAGCTCTAAGCGCAGGCGAAGTGATTGCAGACAGCTTAAAAAAATCATCTAAAATGTATTATGAAATCACTCATGCAGTTGTGGAAGAAATAAAAACTCAGCCTGAAAATATCGAAGGAGGGATGCTTAAAAGCTACCAACTTATAGGGCTGCAATGGTTGGTTTCGTTATATAATAACAATTTGCATGGAATCCTTGCAGATGAAATGGGGCTGGGGAAAACTATACAGACTATAGCATTATTTCAGTATTTAATTGACAATAAAAATAACGAAGGGCCATTTTTAGTGGTGGTCCCTTTGTCAGTTCTATCAAATTGGGTCATGGAATTCAAAAAATGGGCGCCAAAAATAAAATTTATTGTTTATAAAGGCCCTCCGATGCATAGGAAAAAATTAATTTCAAATGTATTGACATTGAAAAAGTTCAATGTTTTGATAACAACTTATGAATACATAATTAAAGACAAGCAACAACTGAGCAAGATTGCATGGTCTTATATTGTTGTGGATGAAGGTCATAGAATGAAAAACTCAAAATCAAAATTCGCTCAGATTTTAGGTCTCCAATACTCATCTGACCATAGGATTTTACTTACTGGGACTCCTCTGCAGAATAATCTTAATGAACTTTGGTCACTTTTGAATTTTTTGCTGCCTAAAATATTCCACACCTTGGATGATTTTGAGAAATGGTTTAATATCCCTTTTTCCAAAATCCCTGGTGAGCAGGTTGAATTAACTGAAGAAGAAAGCTTACTTTTGATAAACCGTCTTCATCAAGTTTTGCGTCCTTTTTTATTAAGAAGAGTCAAAAAGGATGTTGAAAAAGAGCTTCCTGATAAAGTGGAATTTGTATTGAAAGTCGAATTATCGTCATGGCAGAAAAAGCTGTATAAGGATATTCAAGAAAAAGCGTTTTTTAATAGAGATGGAGGGCCATGGAGGTGTAAAAGCCTCAACAACTCAGTTATGCAGCTACGCAAAGTCTGCAATCATCCTTATTTATTTTTACACTATGAGCAGCTTCCAATGGTAACTGACGAAATATGACGATGTTCAGGGAAATTTGAAACCTTAGACAGAATGCTGCCAAAATTTATAAGAATGAACCACAAAGTATTGATTTTTACCCAAATGACTCATTTGATGGACATTATGTCAATGTACTTCGAGTACAGAGGTTTCAAATATTTAAGACTAGATGGAACTACCAAGCCAGAAGACAGAGATCTAAGAATGATGCTTTTCAATAGTGAAAACTCAGAATATTTTATTTTCTTACTATCTACCAGAGCAGGCGGACTCGGGTTAAATTTGCAAACTGCTGATACTGTTATTATTTATGATTCAGATTGGAATCCACAAATGGATTTGCAAGCTCAAGATCGTGCACATAGGCTTGGGCAGATGAAAGAAGTAAGGGTTTACAGACTTGTAACAAACACCAAAATTGAAGAAGCAATTTTAACAAAAGCGGCCTATAAAAAAGACGTAGATGCCAAAGTAATTCAAGCTGGTTTATTTAATACCAAATCTACAGAACTTGAAAGAAATGAAAAATTAAGAAATCTGCTGAAAGCTGAAGAAAATGAAGAAAGTGAAGATGAGACTGAGTTTCTGACACCTCAGCAGCTAAATGAAATTATTTCGAGAAATGATGAAGAATATCAAATATATGAACAAATGGACGCAGAAATGATGAAAAATGAAAATTATAAAGAAAGGCTCATACAAGGAGATAAGCTGCCGTTTTGGTTAGAAACTCAAGAGGAAGAAATCAATTTGGATCAGTTTATGTATGGAAGAGGAATGAGGAGACATAAAGAGCTTTATTATAGGGAGGAAATTGAAAAAGAAAGTCCATTGCTAGGGATGAAAAGAATTGGCTCACCTATAGAAGATGAAATTAATAAGCGAGCCAAATCGTCATCTGAGTCGGAAGGTGGCATTGAAATTGGAGGGCATGGGACAAAAATTACAATTTCAAGTGGGAAAATGTTGGGATCAAATGAGAGCTCGTCTGAAACGAGTATACAAGATTTGGAAGAGGATGAAGTTTTCAAATCTGGGGAGGAAGAAGAGGAAGATTATGAAAATTTCAATAACTAATAGAGTTTTATAATATAAACTTTATGGAGATAGGTATCTAATTGTTTTAATTTATAAATCCATAAATATGAAATTTTTAAAATTTTAAATTAAAACTTATAGTATCTTGATTTGCGGGAAAATTTATTTTTCCAAATTTATTATTTTTTATCAAAGATCGCTAATTTTGATTTATTTCCTGTATTTCATTTCCCAAAAATCCTTGTCAGCTTTTCTAGAACAATTAAGATTCCTTATAAAAAATGGCCACTATTAAGTAATTTATAAACATTATATATCAATAAATGGGTTGTTATCCAAGCAGTTCCAAACTAACAAGATTTCCAGGTTTTATAATAAAGAAAAAGCATCACAGAACTCATGATGAGATGCAAACAATAGCGTCAGAGAGTTTTATTAACTATATGTCAAGCTTAAGCACAATTCTAAACCAGAATAACAAAAAAGAACATTTTTAAGTTGAGTAATCAAACAATTATAAGTAGAAGATTGAATGTAACTTTAAATAATAAAAGTAATTGAAAACTGAGAAACTTCAGCTTATTAATTTGTTTTAGCCTTTATAAGAAAAATCAATTTTATGGGTCTGAAGATTTCTTAATGAAAAGCTATAAGTTATATAATCTTAATGCAGGTATTGGCAATCGTTATAAGAAAATTAAGTTGGCATAAATTTAAAAAATTCATAGCAACGAAATTACTTCATTTTTAAAAGAAGAAGGCAAAGAGAACACTATTATTATTTTGGAAATTGTTGGCCTCATTAAGTGTCTATAATGTTTTAAATCTCAATTCGTGCCTATGAATGATATATGAGCTTGAATTTTTATATGAAAACTCAAAATTTTAACATCAGCTTTACAGTTTGACAATTTCTAGAATAAGTATGGCACAGCAAAATTGCTTCTTACTTAGTGGTTCTTGTTTTATAAGGAATATAATTTTAAAAGACAGACTTATACTACTTCAAGGTTGTCTCAAAATTTTATCAGAGTTTTTTTTTTATTTTGGTTGACTTTTAAACAATTATGATAAATTTACTATTAAAATTTAATTTATAAAAATAGAAAAATATTGAACTTAAAAACATAAAGAATTGAGCTATTTTCTGGAATATTAATGAATTATAAAATCAATAAATTACAATATTTAAAATTATCGCATTTTTCAATTTTAAAATAACTGAAGTAAATTACGAATTAATCTGAATATCATGATATGAATCAAGTAGCTTATCATCGTCAAAAAATTCTTTTTTATCTCGTTCTGCTCCTTGTATCATTGATGAAAACAAATCACCAAGATAAAGCCCCGTCTTTTTTACTCCTTCCTTATATTCAATGAATTTCTTTTTCCTTTGTCCCTTGATTAATTGAGTCTCTACAAAGCTCATGGCACCTCCAATAGAGCTCATTAACCCAAACACAGATCCAAGTAATAAACTAATCAAATTTATCAACGTTTGCTTTGCACTTCTTATAGTAACTAAACAATTTGAGTTTCTCCCTAATGAAATCTTAAAATATAAATTATAAGAAACAATAAGCCTAAATAAGAAATACTCATCTGGATAATACTGAGACCCATTTAGAGAGTTTTGAATAACTGAAATATGATATCCAGTTAAATCTAAGCCTGAATCAATATTTTCAAAATACTATATAGCATTTACAGAAGGAGTCAAATCAAAATATACTATTGTTGGATCGCTTCCTCTATAGAGTTTGTTAGGCCCAGGCAAAGCAGTAACTTCATAGCTACTAATAGAGCTGGGTATAGAGCTAGAAGTTGAAGCATTAACAGTAAATCCTGACGAATAACTTGTTTTATTCACAAACTCATAATTCAGCATTGCTCCTGGGCTCACAATACATTCCGCACAATGAAGATTTACTATACAATCTTTTGACACATTTCAGCACTGCATATTACTCCAAGAACCGATTATATTTTCTGAGGTATACCCAATATCTTGACATTTTCCATGAAAATCTACACAATCTGCTCCATAATTTAAAACAGTTACCGTCACATTTAATTCTGTTTTAAATTCAGAAACTTTATTGTCCATCTGGTCAAGCTCAGATGAAGAATGCTTATAAGAAGAAAGAGCATTACAGGTTTAAAAATAGAGTCAACAATCAAGGATTGTATATTGATAAAGCATTCAAGTCAATCATCAATGAAAATGAGAAAACAGTTGAAAGCAATAATACTGACCAAAGTGATACTGGTGGCATAAGTTAAATTTTAATATTAATATTTTGATATTTGCCTTATTTTATTATTAATCTTTTATTTCTTGTTTGGAATTATTTATTGCAGGCAAAGCATTTTTTAGCATCTATTTAACTATTTTAGAAACGTATGCATGAATTCAAGCTTTCCATAGTTTTTTAATATAATTTAATTAGCCTTCTTTTTTATTTTAAAATATAAATCATTGTGCTCATATAATTTTAAAGCATCTGAGCAAATGAAAGAAATAATGCAGATAAAAAATTCATGCTGAAAAGGGTGATGGATTTTATTTTTATAATAAAAAAAATAAAGAAAGTGCACTTGAAATGAGGTTGAGTTTATAATGAAAGGTGCTCTTTTAACTTGGCCAATTTTCAAATAGCTTGAAATGCAAATAAGTATATAATAAAATAATTTAATAAATAATCCCAAATTTAATTGTGGTATAGTTGAAGATATTTTAAAGTTTTTATTAAATCATAAAAATTAGAAAAAAATCACTTTATTCTAAAATGATCATTTTGCATATTCTGAAAATCTCCGTTTATTATTAATATAAATAATATTATTTGCGGCTTAAAAATTTATTTTTGATAAATACTTCGCTTTGTTCCTCGCATGACGAAAGCTTAAATTATTAATTAATATCAATATTTTTATGGATAGATAAGATTTGTATCCAATAAATGAAGTTTCTGCCAGCTTTGGTTTTTTTGACTTATTTTATTTCAAGCGAAATTCAGATCCTTCGCTACCCACCTACAGACCCTCAGCCAGGCCCAAGGAAATTCATAATTATGAATGGCATATTTTCACATAACTACTTTATTTTCTTTGGTGGGTATAGCAGTCGTGATGGCCTTTACAATGACATATGGAATTTCGACCTAGGCTCCCGAAAATGGTCTCAAGCCTTTTCATCAGACGGAAACAACCCGAGTAAGTGCTATTTAGTTGCAAGATATAGTGGCGGAGGTTTTTGGAACTATTTGACAGATGAATATTGCATTTGGGGAGGAATGTCGATAAGAGGTCAACTCAATGATTTATGGTGTTTTCACTTAACAAATTTTTTGTGAAGAAATCCTCTCCTATCAGGGAATTTAATTAAGCCAAGGTACCGAATTGGCTATACGAATTGAAATCAAACCAATACTGTAATGTTTGCTGTTTTTGGAGGCATTACCATAGAGCATACCAGTTATGACCTTTATATGTAATTTCTATATAGAATAAATACAACTTCTTATGTAGCAACTAAACAAGCTTATCAAGGAGACCTTCCAGGAGCACAAGAGGGCGCAAACATATTTTATTCAAATGGCTATATTTATATGGTAGGTGGGGTTTCGACCTATGACACAAATCCCTATGCTTCCAAATTTTTTAGATATAATATAGCTGATCAAAAATGAGAAAACATAACTAATCCGACACATATATATAAATTTAGAAATTATGCTCAGGCAAGGGTGAACAATAATACACTATATCTATTTCCTGGTAAAAATGCAGATCGAACAGGAAATGAAGTTAGCATATGAGCTGTCTCCTTATTGGATCCAGACTTTGCGTGATATGAAATTCAAATAGTAAATGACGTTAATGGATATTTGTCAAGAAATTCCTATGGAATAACTAGAGTAGGCAGTGATCTCTTTATGTTTGGAGGAGACATGAATGGAGAAGTCAGAAATGATTTCATTAAATTTGATTTGTCCTCAAATCCCTTGAATTTTTCGTATTATCCAACTTTTCTTTCACCATCTCAGCGACAATATCATTCTTTTACACTGGTAGGTGGCTATTTATATTTATTTGGAGGTGATCGGGAAGGGACAAAATTAAATGATTTATGAAGATGGGATATACAACAATTTCACTGGGAAAAAGTCACTCCTGTAGGAACGATACCTAGCCCTCGGTCGCATCATGCATGCTCCTCATATGGAGATGTGATGGCAATTTTTGGAGGAATTGGCGAATTTGGATACTTAAATGATGTTTTCTTGTATAATTCTTTAACAAATGTATGACATCAAATTGAATCAGCTTCTCAAGTGATCCCAAGCATCAGAGCTGGTGCATGCTTAGATATAAAAGACTCTATTATTTCTATATATGGAGGGAAAACGTGGTCTGGACTTTCAGATGAGTTATGAATTTTGGATTTAGGAACCCAACTATTCACATTAATCGACAGCGACAACTTAAATGGCCCAGGAGCTCTTTATTTGTCTTCCTGTAGATTTTCATCTGATC
>CATKHM010001296.1:0-10293 GCA_949751825.1 Blepharisma undulans | reverse complement strand
GTCAAAACTTCAAGAAGCTGGATTTTTGGAAAATGTTAGGAGTATTTATAATATGCAGCAGGGGATGGATTATTTTATTGATCATGTTGTTCATTTTATAAAGCAAGCAATCACACTTTAACATAATTGATTTTTATTGTTTGTAACTACCTAATAAATTTGAGAGATTATAAATTTCATAAAGATTGCTAGAAGTAGAGACTAGTAGATTAGTAAGATATTTCTTATTGTTATTGAATAAAAAATATCTGGGTTGCAATTATTTATTTCAAAAATTAGTAAAGTTAATAAATTTACATAGCCTTATTGGATTTCTTTTTCAAATGATGATTTCTCCAATAATATTGAATATACAAAACTGCATTTCTAATATTTTGATAAAGATTCCTGCATTGATGCCTTCTCACCATTTTTTGAAGAGCAATTGCAGCATATTTCATCTTAAGAAATTTTCTTCTTGCTAAAAACTTTCTTATTTGAGCTTGAATTAATACAATTGACATTTCTTTATTTTCAGATTTTATTTCTGCTGTGGGATTTAATAGGCTCTTTTTTATTCTATTGCCACCTTTATGTCCTTTCAAAAGAGGGTTATCCAAGTATCTGCTTTTATTAAAAATTGGCTTATCTTGAGGCTGGGCTTTATTAGGCTGATGTGGAATATGTATTTGGTTTTGTCCTTTTTGCTCCTTTTCTTTGGGTTCAGCTTTATCTGTCTGCTCTAAATTTTTTTTCGGATTTTGGATTTTCTGCTCTTTTTCTTGCTTTTTGGGTTTATTTTTATAATTAATATGAGGCTTCTCAATTATATGAGATACTTCATTAAACATATCAAAGCCTTCTTTTTTAATCCTTTCTAATTCTGCAACGGCAGATAAAGCTTTTAGCTTCGCTTGATTCTTCTGATAATACTTTCTGGCTCTATACCCTCTTCAATGTTTCTGGATAATAATAGCATTCTTTTCTCTGAATTCCCTATTTTTATTTTGCATTTTTTCCTCTTTTTTTGTTTCAGGTTTAAATTTTTTCTCAAAACCATTTATTTTAGATTGGATTTCCCCAAATTTTTCTTGAATTTTAAGGATCGAATTTTGATCGATTACCTCCTTTGGCACAGATCTCCCTCTTTGAAATACAAGCCTCCCTCGAGATGGTGGCTTTCCAAAGTTCAATCGAGCTGAATTTTGCTGTATATAAGTATTAGGAACATTTTCTATAATATCACTCCTATTCATCGAGTTTTCTAAAGATTTGGGTGTTCTTACTCTTGAATTTTTTGATAAAGGACGTGTGCTTTTTCTATGTAATTGGGTATGTCTCCCATTTGATAATTTAATTTGAGGTAAAGTATTGTCCAATTGGGCTATTTTTGAATGCAGCAAGGATTTAACTGCAGCATATCCAAAACTTGAATTCATTTTTCCAGGCTTTTTTTCAATGTTTTTATTATTTTTTATCATATCATAACTAGTTTGCAATTTTTGAGTCAAAGGATGAGAATTTCCTAGTTTTTGTATTGCCATGTCCAAGCCGCATTTATATGTTTCTTCTGCTTTTCTAATATCTTTTAAAAAGCCATATTCCACACCTGTGCTATAGAGCACTAAAATCAGCGTATTAATTACACCATCAGGACCATCACGATCATATACTTCTTTTAAAATCTGGAGTGCAGTTATAGCATGATGAAGTGCTTTTTCATGTCTTTCTGCTTGAGAGTAAATAGAGCATATATTCAGATGAGTTCCTGCAAGATTTGTACGATCTGCTGAAGAAAAAGCATCAAAGTTAAGTGCTTTCAGTAAGGATTGCAGTGCAAGTTTTGATTTTCCAAGCTTTTTGTAATAGCAGCCAATGTTATTGTTGATGATTGCCAGGAGTTTTAAATTATTAGGGGATTTTTCGCTAAACCGAAGAAGTTCTTGAGCTCGAGAAAGCTGCTGAAGAGATTCTGAATAGTTTTCTTGGCGAAGATAGTCCATTGCAAGCTTGTTGCAATTAAGGACAAGCGAATCTATCTAAAATAAAATTTACCCCTTTTTCTTCATTGAGTTCCATTTCACTTTAGGAATCAATCTCTAAAATATTTAAAAATGATTCATAATAAGTTCCCTTTATAACTTCCCAACATAATATTCTTAGTAAGTAAATATATTTGATCACTGTTCAAATATAATACTAAAATACTGGCTCTAAATTTGTGTTAGAAAAAAAATTGAAAAATATTGACCTATAATTTAATGGAAAGAAGGAAACCAAAATCTAAAATACCAAGTCAACATACAGCAGCTCTCACAAATAGCTCTACACCAGTGTCATCTCTTCAAATTCCAGACTCGGACGAGATTCTTAATCTCGAGCAGAATGCGAATATAGAGCATTTAAAAGAAATTATCCATCAACTTCAGTTAAAAGATGCCATAACCCGACAAGAAGTCTCCAAAGCTGAAAGAATTAAAAAAGAGCTGAGCGACATTAAACAATCGATTCAGTTAGATATCCAAAGACTTGAAAAAGAGCTGAGCCAAGAAGACAGAATGCTGCAAAGGCAAGAAGATGATCTTGTAAATATAAAATCCAAAGAATCAGTTCCTTATAAGCCACAAAGGCAATATGCCTCAGAAATAACTTTTACATCAGAAAAATGCAGAGCATGAATAAAAGAGATGGAAACTATTCATAATGATGAAGTGCAAGCGCTTATTAGGACTCAGCAAAATTTTGGGAGCCTTGAAAGAGATTTAAAAAGTAATGGAGACCAAAGAGAAATTATGGAGACTATGAAAGAATTGATAAATAACTACGAAAACATTCTGGCTTTGAAAGAAAGCAAAGCTCGAGTGGAAAGTGCGTTTTTGTATCAAGACGTGGATATTCTTAAAAGGAATTATTATGATGAGGTGAAAATTCTTGAAGGATTGAGAGCAACTTCTTATAAGTTCCAAAAAGAAAGGTATGAAGCGGAACAAAGAGTAAAAGAGTGCTCTAATGATGAAAAAATTGAGAAAGGGCTTAATGATAAGCCAACAGAAGCAGATGCACTGCAAGCTGCAAATCAAATTTTGATGAGATTAAAAGAGAAATTGGGGAAATCAAACGCAACGAGCCCTTTTCTCACGAAAATTGCTCAACAGGTAAATATACATAAAAACAGAGTTCAACTCTAGTTTGTATCTATCATAAAAATTATTAAAAATTTTGCTCAATATAGATTAAACCATAAAAGAATTCATCTTTAGGCATTAAATTATTTTTTTACTACTGATGGCTTTTTCAGAACTTTCTTAGAAGCTGTTGATACTGTTCCTACAGGAGATTTTTCTTCTTCATTTTTAGCTCCTTTAGCTTTTGTTGTTGGTATTCCTTTCAAGTCTACATCAGTTACAATTTTTCTCTCAGAAAGTGAAGCCATCAATTCAGGGATTAGAAAAGCTCCTAGCCCATATCCTGCAATTCCATACTTCATTACGATTCTTGAAAATTCCTGGGCGTCAATTGCCTCTTTTCCATTTCCAGCCCCTGCAAAGAGCTCAGAAATTTGTTCAGTGCTAAGATTAGGGTCATATTGCTGTATTAATTGAGTGAATTGCTCCAAGTTAATTGTCTCAGAATTTAACTTAGAGAAATCAGAGTATAAATGAGCAGCATCTCTTCTTTGTCTAGCTTTAAATACTTCTACCAATGCAATCAGATATGAAGCTTTTGCCACAACCCATTCAGGATTTCTGTTGCATTCCATCAAATACTTCATATTAATTCTTCCTGTGAACTCAGTTTTTTCCAGCTCTCCACTGCCATCCTTATCCAAAGACTTCAAAAGAAGTTCAATGTTTGCATCACTTATCCAAAGATCTAAGTCTTGCTTGACTCCAGCAATAAATTCAACAGTGCTAATTGATCCTCCTCCATCTTTATCCAAGACATTAAATATCATTTCAGGAGTTTTCCCCATTTTTGCCATTTTATGAGTAACCATATAAGCAATATAATTCTCTAGGCTTATTGTTTCTGGCTTCATGAGCTCAAGGGCAAGAGTCCCTGACTCTTTATCATTGGCAAAGTTTACTAAAATCAGGTCAATTACGTCACTTAAAAGTGCTAAGCCTCCAGTAGAAGCAAGATCATAAGCTGCTTTGCCATGGGTAGTTCCTGTTGGAGCGCCAGTTGCTTTCTTTCCTTGCACAGAACGAGTTTTTTCTAATTTTTCAATCAAAGGATTGAATCCGACTCTTGCTCTAACCAAATAAATAGCGAGATTGTATGGGACTGGATCAGGGTGGAAAATTTGTAGCAGACGGGAATAGAAGATAGCATATTTATTGCCTTCTCTATATACTTGTTGAAGACCAGGAATGAACTGTCCGAGGAATTTATAAGCCAATGACTGAATTCCGAAGTTCCTAGTGATATATTCCATCATAAACTCAGTCATTGATCTTGGCTGTCTTCTATCAATCAAATCTTTGCGATCTGTCTCATATTTCTTGTCCATTAAATCTTCCAAAAATTTGAAAATATTTAAATAGCTCAAAGGTTTTTCACCTTTTACTGCATTTTGTTCAAGAGTCCTTGTGATGATATTTGATTCAATTAGTTGTCTGTTTTCTTCCATCATTCCTTTGGCGGCAGCTGCGTAGTTTTTCTTATCACTTTCATCAATATTATCAGGGACTTCAATGACTTCTGGTTCCTTAGTTTCTTCTGGGATTTGTTTTTTGATTGGTTTTAAGCCTCTCCAATAGAAGAAGCATTGATTTTGCTTGTTCTTGTATGCATTGATAAATCTAATTAAGAAGTTTCTATTCATTGCAAGATTGTGCTTTTTTTCTAAACTGTCCAGATTAGCTTTTAAGACTTCAATTTGGTCATTGAGCTCTTTGATGATGGCTTCTCTTTTGCTGATTTCATTAGTCAATTCTTCGATAGCTTTTTGAATTTCTTTTGACTTATCGCCGCTGAATTCTTCAAGATAAGCGATCTGGGTGTGAAGCTTTTGATTTTCATTTTCCAAAGCAGCAGCAGTTTTTATAAGTTGATCAAGCTGCCTGGTCTTGTATTTAAGGTCTTCGTTTTCTTGAGTGAGGTCTCTGATTTTTCTTTCAAGTTCGCTGATATCTACATCTTGTTCTTGGATTTTTTGTTCGCATTCATCTTTTTCTTCTTTAATTAGTTGATAAAGCTGGTGATATTTTTTGGCATCAGCTAGTTGGTCTTCAATTTCGGATAGTGCTGAGTCTTTATCTTCAATGATTTTCAATAAAATTGCTTTTTCTTCTGGGTTGTAGTGTGCAGCTTTTTCTTGAAGTTCTTTGTTTTCGTTTTGGAGAGCTGAAAGTTGTGCTTTTAAGTCTTCGATTTCTTTATTGAGATTTTCGACTTGACCTTCTAGTCCTGCTTTATCGTTCTTTAAGCCTTGGATTTCATCTTCTTTTGATTTTAATTGCTCTTCTAAATCAAAAATTGTTTTAGCTTTATTTGCGAGATCTTCTCTTGCAGCTGCCAATTCTGCTTTTAAGCTATCAAGCAAACCTTTGTCGCCTTTGAATGCTTCTTGGCTTAGCTTTTCATAGTTTTCAATAGCAGCTTTCATATTTTGGTTTTCAATGTCTTTTTCATTGAGAAGTCTTCTTAAGTTTTTAATTTCTTGATTTGCTTTATCTAGATCTTCTTCAAGCTTTGTGGCTGTTTCTTTGAGACCATCGACTTCCCCTTGTAAGGTGGCATTTTTATCTTTGAGCTGATTGATAATTGCATTTTTATCAGTTGATTCTTGAACTAGTTTTTCAATCAATTTTTCATTTTGGTCCAAGGTGTCTTGAAGAGCTTGGATTTGTCCTTCATATGAGGCTTTTAGTTCTTCATTCTTTTGCTTTTCTTGATCCAGTTCATTTGTTTTGGCACCAATATCGTCTTTTAGATTGCGAATTTCTTTTGCGGTCTTTTCTCTGGCGTCTTTTCTTACTTTTTCTAGCTTTTCTAATAGGCCTAATCGTTTGGAGATTTTCTCTAAGGCATCTGAATTATTATCCGGAGTTTCTCTTGCAAGTTCTTCTAGTAAATTTTTAATTGCTTCAAGTGCAACCTTAGAATCATCACCATCTTGCACAGCAAGTGAAGCTTCTCTGGTAGCAAGATTTAAAATATCTTTTGTTTGAGATTCAAGCTTATCAATTTTGTCTGTCAAGTTTTCTCTTGGTGGAAGATTTTCTAAAGCTTTCTGCTTAAGAGCTTCTTGCTTATTTTCAATGTCTATTAGTTCTTTTATTTTCTCTTCCAATGAGTCCGGATTATCAGATTCAGGCTTTTGGACATTTTTCAATTTTCCAGCCAAGATTTCAACTTCTCCCTCAATGCTTGGATTTATCGCTGAGAGCTTTGCCAATGTGACTTCTGATTCTTTGGCTAATTTTAACTGTTTTTCATAAATATCACTAAGTTTGTCAGCTGACAATCCATTTCCTCCTCCAAAAGTTGGCTTTTCTCCTTCCCATTCCACTCTATATCTTTTATGTGGCTTTTTCTCTGAAAATTCTCCCCATTTTTTATCTCTTTCTGTCCAAAGCTTCTCTTCTCTCTCATGGCCAGGCTCTTTCACTCTATTTTCAACCCATTTAACTTTTCCATTTGTCCCTTCAACATGCTCTTCTTCTTTTTCAGGTTCTTTTTTCCAAGTCTTTTTTTCGCTCTTTTCTTGATCTTGCAGCGTGCTTTCTCCCCAGCTTATTCCTTCCTTCTCATAAGTTTTTTCAGACCCAATCCTTCTCCCAATAGTCCAATATTTTTCTTCTCCTTTATCACCAGGCCTTTTCCAATAATCTTCATTTCTATGTTCCACAATAGGACAATTGCAGATGATCCTGGACCTGCTTCCAGAAATTTCTTCACCTGATTTTGTCTCTTCTTCATAGATCTTTTTCCCTTTTCCAAGTGTCCATGAAGCTTGAGTTTCATGGTCTGGATAGGTTTTGATGATCACTCCCCACTCAGTGCGGTCCTTTAGTCAGGTTTTTATGACTGTAGAGACCTCCTCTTTAACGAGCCAATGCTCGTAAAACCACGTGTCGGAGTTGCGGTCATGGCCTAGTTTTTCTCCAGTTTGTAATGAATTGTCGAGCCATTCGTAGATATCACAATTGTCAATGATTACGAATGACTCTTCTTTTTGCTCGTTAGACTCTTTGAAAGGCTCTGAAATATCTTTAAATTTGTTATAGATTGGCATTTCTTTGAGATTCTTTAAAGAGCATTGAGGATAAGTCCCTACCCACCAATTCTCGCTCGACATTATCCGTTAATTATGGCACTAAATAATTGGTATCGAAAAAAATCCATATATGGTAGCATTTATTTTGCGATTAACTTTGAAATACTGAGCTAAAAGATGCCTTTCAGGGTTTTATGGACATTATACAAGTCGATTTATGTTTATTTTACTAATTGCGCATAATAACAGATTTTATTATAATGCTAAACTGTTTGCTACACAATAAGAATTTCTGAAAAATCAATTTTAATATTCATTCTAAATTTTATTTTATACTAAAAAATATGTATTCAATAATTTTTTAATTTTATAAATATTCATTCCAACTTTCTGAATAAATAAATAGATTTTCTTCAATATTCAAATGAACAATTACCACTTTTACGAAGAAATCGGCCGAGGAAAATATTCAGTAGTCTACAAAGGCAGAATCAAAAAGACAATCACCTATATTGCAGTGAAATCAGTCGAAAAGTCTCGCCGTTCCAAAGTTCTCAACGAAGTCCGCATCATGCATGAATTGGATCATGAAAACATTCTAAAATTTTTTCAATGATATGAAACTCGAAACCATCTGTGACTTATGTTTGAATATTGCCCAGGCGGCGATTTATTATCTTTGATTGACAAAGACAAGCAACTACCTGAGTCCACTGTAAGACAGCTTGGCAGCGATTTGCGAGATGCATTGTATTATCTTCATACTCATGGAATTATTTTTGCTGACTTGAAGCCTTCAAATATTTTATTCAATGAATACGGAGTCGTCAAGCTTTCAGATTTTGGCTTGGCAAGAAAAATCAGTGATGTGGATCCTGACAAAGAAGGAAGAAGAGGAACACCGTATTATATGGCGCCTGAATTGTTTGAAGAAGGAGGGGTTTATTCTTATTACTCAGACTTGTGAAGTCTTGGCTGTGTGCTATATGAATTAGCTGTAGGAAATCCTCCGTTTATGTCAAACTCTTTTCAAGACTTGGTAAGTCAGATCTTAACAAAAGAGACGCCAGAAGTAAACAAGTATTCTCATGAGTTCAATGACTTGCTAGGGGATTTATTGCAAAAAGATCCAGCGAAAAGGATTACGTGAGAAGAACTGCTAGTGCACCCATTTTGGCAACAGAGAGGAGATCAGATAGAAGTGGTATTGCCTGAACATACAATGTATGAAGATTATTTGAAGCGAAGAGGAGTGCAACAAAGGATGCCTACTGTAGCGCCTTCTCCTACAGCTCTTGACCATTCAGTGGACATTATGAGGATTTCTCAGACGATTCAAAGAAATATTTTGAGGGAAAGCCAAAAAGGAAGCTACAAAAATAAAGAAAAATTGGAAAACGGTGACTTCATGCTCCAAAGCAAAGACCAAGTTCTCGAATTTGGTGAAAAAGCTCAATCACAAGGAACTGAAAATGCAGAAAACATGGAAAGCAAAGAAGAAGACTTAAGAGTATTTCATCAGCGATCAAACAGCGCAGCCCAGCCAAACACTCCAGCAATAAAAAACCAATTTAAGCCTCTGCCTATTGATCAGCTCTTAATCCACAACACGGACTATTCAGTAAAGCCAATTATTGAATCCCGTGATTCATCTTCATCTGTGGATGTCAGCACAAGTATTGAGTCAATAGAGCCATGAACTCCTGAAGAAGCCACTCAAAAAGTTGACAGTTCTGAGCTTGAAAACCATTTAAGTGAAGTTTATTCTCAGCTCAGCAATAACATCAATTCAAAATCAAAACTTTCTCTTTTGGCGTATCTTGAGTCTCTTATTTCAAGCTCTCCCATGGCAAATAAATTAATAAACAGCGCATTTGTGTCACTTTTGCTGAAACTTATGAGGCTGAAGTCATCAGAAATTAAAGCCAAAATATGTTCGGTATTTGGACAGTTGCTACGCCATGCAACACTGATAGAATCTGAGCTTGCCCAGTCGGGGCTTGCTCAGTCATTAGCAGAGCAGCTGAGAGATCCTAAAGAAAATACCCGTAGAAAAGCAATAGCGGCTTTAGGAGAATATTTATTCTATGCAGCCACTCAAATGGACGAAGAAGATAGTGATCCTATATGAAATATAAACAGTTCGCTAATTTCAGTCTTGATAAAGCTTTTAAAGCCAAATGAAGATGAAACCATGAAGTATTACGCGACAAGAACAATTGAGAATATCACCGCTCAAAGCAAGCGTGCAGGACTCATGCTTGCAATACCAGTAACATTCAATTAGGAAGTAGCAATCGCCATGGCAACTGGGTATTCACAGTCAAGGTCAGAATTGCTTAAAAATTCAGCAGCTGCAAGCTTGTGCCACTTGGTTAGGCTAAATCAAAAGCTGTTTAGAGAAATCTATGAAAGAGTTTTGCCCTCAAAACAGTTTTTGGCTGGGCTTTCTGATGGGGAAGGTATGGTTCAGCAAGCATTTTTGACAATTGTGTGCATGAGCTTGCAGAATAAAGAAGTGATTTTTAATGATGAGCAACTGATACCTATACTTGTAGGGTTATTGGAAAATACTGGAATCGTAATTAGAGGAAAAGCTCTGTTAGCTATTATGTTTATTGTAAAGCATTCAACTGGAAATTTATTGGCATTAGGACAAACTAGATTTTATCAGTTTTTAGATAGACTTGCAAGAGATAGCTATAAATATGTGCAATGCTGCTTGCACCATTTATTGGATTCTATTGCAGAATCGTCAATGAATATCATCAAAATGGCTTTAGAAAACAATTTTAATTGGTTTGCAGCTCTTTTACCAATCTTTAATTCTACTTCTGCCAGATTCAAACTTCCTTATCCATCTCTGATTAAATCTTTATCAAATTTATTATCCTTAGATCTAGGAAATATGAATGCTTCAGTTATTGAATTAACTGAAAGCTTAAGTACACACTCAAAAGCGCTGCAAACTTATTCAGAGTCTGTTTTAACCACTCTGCTGCCAACTCTTTTATCAATTCTTGACCGAAGCACTGATACACGGTTCAGAAGCTTGAAAATATTTTCTGATATAATTATGCCTTTTTTGT
>CATKHM010001295.1:0-10296 GCA_949751825.1 Blepharisma undulans | reverse complement strand
CATTTCAGTTGAAATAAGTTATTGTAGAAATTAAAGCCCTTCTTAAGCTTACCTTTGAGCTAGAAAGAGAAAATGCCAATTTACTATGGTAAGGTAATCCATCAGAAACTATGAAATTGACTAGTAAATACTGCTCGCACAACTTTGCTAGCTTGTATTGGCAGTTTAAGCTGTTTGAAATATCAAATACAGCTAATATATCTGGCTTTTTCAATATTTCTTCTTCTAAGCTCACATAGTCACAAACAAAAGCTTCAATTGATAACTGAGAAGAAGAAGACAACTTTATCTCCATTGCTAGTCTCCAGGGATCGACTTTTGTTGAATTTGTATAAACTAGCATCACATCGGAGGCAAGCGAGAAGGAAAGAAGGCATAGAATCAGTTCTCATTTAAAGACTCTTTGAGTAGAAACCTTTCTGTTATCCATTGTCACGCTCATAATATTTCTTTTTAAAAAAATTTTATGCATCTCAATTATGAAATCAAATGAAATAAATTGATTTATAATTACACTGTCGAAGTATTACTAAATTTTTTAATATTTATAAATAGTGTTGCATATATTAAAATGGTTATTTTATTAATATATAAAAAAGCCATTATTTAGATCCAAAAAGATCCAGTTTATGAGGCTCGATTTTTGATTGGTGCATTTTTGATTGTCTACCAAAGGTGAATGCAAATTTGAACAAATTTGATGTGTCTTTTCCTTTCTTTCTAAATAGCAAGCTGGGGTATTTCTTCTTTTGGACAGCTAATCCTATAAAAATTATAATCGCCCATCCGCTCAAAATTAGCGAAATCCATGGAAATGCTGTTCCTCCTGCTAGGAAGTTTATAGTTGATAAAAATGATACTCAAGCAACTCCAATAAGACTTAATTGCTGCCATCAGTTGAACCTTCCATAATTAAACGCTTTAAATCTTCATATAAATCCTGCATAAATCAGTATAACAACGGTAAATACAAATCCATGCCCAATATCGCTTGATCTTTTAAGTGTTTTATTCATAACAATGAGCATTACTTGTATTACAGTTTTTACCATCAAGTATAGTGGGATTGATTTAACGTGTAAGTTTGACTGTAATTCCTGCCAAAGAGGTCTGCAAAATACTGCTAAAGGTTCATAAAATATTAAAGAAAATGATGATAAGATTACGTAAATGATATGATCACCTTTTCAGCAGAATTGATAGCAGTCTTTATTCAGGTAGCTATCTGTAAAAGCATTTCCAATAGAATGATCACATACAAAAATTTCTAATAAAATTGATACAAATGGAATAAAGCATAAATTTCCTAAAATCGGCATAGAATTATCAGCTAAAAATCCCAAAGCTCTGAAAAACCAGATGTGGTTTAATTTTTCGTCTAATTGAAAGAAAATTTCGAGACAAAAAATAACCCAAATCCCACACAAAATGATTATTATTGTAACAATCCATCAGAAAACTCCATTTTCAAGCTTTGCAAAACTTTCTAAATCTAAAGAAACAGCATCACCAACATCAGCAAGAAAAGCATTTAAAGGTCGAATATCAGGGCCTTGTGAAATTAGCTGGAAAAATTCTACTGCTATAGTGACTCCAACAATAAAATCTTCAATTGAAATTTCTTCAGCCTTAGTTAGCGGATCAATCTTTCTATTTCACCATTTTTTCCAAATAAAAAATGTTGCAACTGCTGTAATTGCAGCAATAAAGAAGCAAATCCCAAAAACTAAAGCTCGGCCTTTACCAAATGTTCGTTTCAATTTATCATCAAATGGACAGTTCGTCCTTGTGATCCTAAAATCACTAGGCTTATTAGTAGTTCCATCCGCATACACAAACGGTGTTTCTATTTTCAAAATTGTAGAGCCTGTAGGTGTAAAATACCCTACAATAAACGTTTTTAATACTCCTGATGTGAAATTATAAGAATTTGACTGAATTGTAAAGCTGCTAAACTGTCTATCATTGCTTCCTTTTTGAATACTCATACTTCCAGTACATCCAGTAAACCTTACATCTCTTACAGCGGCATTTAAGACATCAGGATCAGTATAATCTGTCCCATGATTAATAGTTCAATCAATTGCATTTCCAATCAGCATCCCTGCATCATAATAAAGACATGCATAAGTTGCAGGTTCTGTATTTCCATAAGCTTTATAAAGATCGTCATGCACCTTTTTCCCAATTTCCCCAACAAAAAGTGATTGAAAAATAATTACCATTGGTATTGCAATTTCCACTCTTTTATACAAAAATTCATCCTGAGTAGCTACAGTCGTAAGTCAGCCAGGATAAGTCGAATAAAACAACACATCACCTCTTCTCATTCCTAAATCATAAAAAATCTCAGCAACATAATTTACTTCTGGAGGGTTAAATACTAATGTAACAAATCTCACATTTGAATCCACCACTTCTTTAATAAAACTTGTATAATTTTTAAGCCCTTCTCTGTCAAGAAGTGGAGGAATTCCTCTATGCTCATTAACAATTTTTATGTTTTGCTTAGCGCACGTTTGATTTAAATAATAAAACGCCGCTGAGCCTGATATGTCATTTTGATATAAAATTGCAATACTTTGTCAGCCCATTACTTTGAGAATTATTGGGACTTGAGTGTATGCCCAGGAGCTTGGCAAACTTATGCGGGAATAATAAGGGTAAGCTGTTGTATTGGAAAGTTCTGGGCCACTGTTAACAGCTCCAATGTAAGGAACTGTGATATTTAGTTTACTTAACGATATCATAGCTCCAAAAGCGGTAGCTGTCATAGGTGCTGTGACATGAGCTAAACCAACCTTGTCTTTATCTTTTGTAAAACAGTTTAATGAGAATGCTGCATTGTAGACACTTGCGCCACAGTCAAAGTGGTTAAGTTTTAGTTGAAAATTTTCTAAAATGTTGGTGCCGCTGTTAATGTCTTTTACTGCTAATGTTAACCCTCGAGCAAAAACAGCGACAGAAGAGTATGGAACTCCACCAGGATCAGTTGTACCATCGCTTGCGCTGAAATATAAAACCTTTTTCTGGGAAATTGGAGTTTTCTTAGAATTTCCTGGGAATACCATAGAGGAAATTAATCTGAAATTTCCTTCTACAACAGACCCAACAATTTTTCTTTGCTTTTCTTGGATATTTATAACGGAAAATTCATTGCTGCAGTAATGACTTGGGCATTTTTCTTTTAAAAAATTCAAAATATATGAATCTGAAATATTGTATAAAGAAAGAATCATTTCTTGAATTTTAAATGATAAGTAACTGTCTTGAGAATCTATAAATTCTATTCCTTTTTCAACAAGACATAAACTGCCATCAACACTTGATCCATAGCTACTTTCTTTAATCAGCAAAATTCCGGTCCCATCACCCAGTTGTTTTGAATCAACTAAGTATTGTTGAATTTGTATAGAAATTTCTTTGTCAATATACAAATAGAACAGAGATGATCCTAATTTTTTCATTTCTATACCTATAAAGTCTTGTAAAAAAGTTTCAGAACTCAGTGAAAATACTTTAATGTCATTAAAGTAGTTATGGAAAAGATGCTGTATATTTGGAAATTTCTGGATATCTGTAATAGCAATTCCATCAGTTCAATTCAAATAATTCATTGTGCCAATTAAAGCTCTATTTAAGCTTTGTTTTGAACTCGACAGTGAAAACGTCCACTTGTTTTCGTAAAGTAGATTATCAGTCACGAGAAAATGCACAACGAGATTATTTTCACACAATTTTGCAAGTTGAAACTGAGAGCTTAAATCATTTGAAAGGTCAAAAACCGCAATTAAGTTAGGACGGCTTGAAATCTCTTTTTCGATAACTGAAAAAGAGCAAGCAGAAATTTCTATTGATCGCAGTGCGGAAGTACCAAGCTGTATTTGAAAAATTAAGTTTGAAATAGAGATGTTTGTGATATTTGAATAGACTACTAATACTTCTGAAGATTTCGAAAGTAAAAATAGAGAGAAATAAAAAATAAGTCTGAATAAAATGAGAGTTTTGTTGAAGAGTTTCCTATTAGTCAGTGCCATAATTTTATGGTCGTCAGCCCTTTTAAAAAAATTTTAAGTTTAAATGCTCATTATATGTATAAAATATTTGATAAAAAAGATATAATTAATCAATATCAATTTATAAACCGATATGAATCAAAATCCTTTGAAGCAATAAAACTGATTTATTGGTATTTCAAAGCTTATTTATCCATTTTTGAATTTAACGCACAAAGCAATTTGCTTTAGCTTATTAGGGATGATCTCTTGATGCTATATATAAAATTTATAACAAAAATTGCTTTATGGGCATGAAAAAAATATGTATATGCTCTTTGAAATTTATTGAACATAGAGATTTTTTAAATTCTAATAAGTTGGTTTATTATATATCATAAGAGATTGCTAAAATGAAAACTTTGAATTCATTTTTTTGAAAAATGTGTGGTTTTATGCACTATTATTTTAATATTAACACTCTATAAATAAATTCCATTAAAGAGAATATTAAATCTATTAAAATTGGAAGATATCAATTACTAGTAGCTATTTAAACGATTTATTTAAAGATTTCTAATTTATGTGGCTCAATTTTCAAATGATGAGCTCTGGATTTCTTACCGAAAGCAAATGCAAACTTGAATAGTGTTGAGGTGTCTTTTTCTTTTCTATATAATAAGCTTGGATATTTTCTCTTTTGGACAATGAATCCTATTAAAATGATTAATGCTCATCCTCCCAAAATCAAAGCTACCCATGGAACAGCAGATCCTTTAACGAGAAATTTTATAGTGCACAAGCAAGATACCCATGAAACTCCAATAAGGCTTAATTGGTGCCACCAGTTGAATCTTCCATAATTATAAGCGTTAAATTTTAGGAAAAAAGCCATGTAAAGCAAAATGAGAGCTGTATATACAAATCCATGGGCAACACTGCTTGATCTCTTTAATGTTTTATTCATAACGACAAGAAATACTTGAACGACTGTTTTTACCATCAAATAAAGAGGAAATGCCTTCACATGCAATAAATGTTGAAATTCTTGTCAAAGTGGTCTGCAAAATACTGCAAAAGGTTCATAAATTATTAAAGAAATTGCAGATAAGGCAGCATAAATAATGTGATCACCTTTCCAGCAAAATTGATAGCAGTCAATAGAGAGGTAACTGTCTGTAAAATTATCACCAATCGAATGATCGCAGACAAAAATTTCTAATAGAATTGAGATAAAAGGAAGAAAACATAAATTTCCGAGAACTGGCATAGAATAGTCAGCTAGAATTCCGAGACCTCTAAAAAACCAAATATGATTTAATTTTTCATCTAGGTGAAACAAAATTTCAATACAAAAAACAGCCCACATAAAGCATAAAATAATAATAATTGCAGCAATTCACCAAAATGTTCCATTTTCAAGATTCACAAAGCTTTTGAGATCTAAAGATACTGCACTTCCAATATCCGCAAGAAATGAGCTTAAAGGCTTTAGATCAGGGCCTTGAGAAATCAATTGAAAAAATTCCACAACAATTGTTGCTCCAACAATCATGTCTGAAACTGAAATTTCTTCACTTTTTATAAGCTCCTCAACTTCTATATTCCATCATTTTTTCCAAATAAAAAATGTTGCAATTCCTGTTAAAGCTGCAACAAAAAAGCAAATTCCAAATACTAGCGCTCGACCTTTTGCAAAGGTTTGCCTTAACTTATCATAAAATGGGCAGTCAGTCCGCGTGATCCTAAAATCTGATGGCTTACTTGTTGTTCCATCTGCATATAAAAATGGAGATGTTATTGTTAGGATTTGGGATTTCGTAGGGGTAAATAGCCCATTATCCAAAAGTTTTAAAGTTCCTGTTGTAGAATTATACACACTTGATTGAATAGTGAAGCTGGATGAGGCAGGATCATTTGAATTTTTTAGTATATACACATTTCCAGTGCATCCAACAAATTTTACATTTCTAATGGCTGATTGAAGAATATAAGGGTTAGTATAATCAGAGCCTTGATTTATAGACCAATCCAGTGCGGCTCCAATTAAATAAGCAGCGTCATAATATAAACATGCCCATGAAGCTGGTTCTGTATTTCCGTATTCTTTGTATATACCATCATGGACTTGTTTCCCTTTTTCACCTAAAAAAAGTGATTGAAATATAGATAGCAATGGAACAGCAATTTCTAGTCTTTTGAATGTAAAATCGTCTTTATTCGCAATTGAAGAGACTCAAGACGGATTTGCAGATACAATAATGATGTCTCCTTTTCTCATGCCTAAATCATAGAATAATTCTGTTGAGTAATCGCATACAGCAGAACTTGCAATTAAGATAAGCATTCTTACATTTGAATCAACAATTTCTTGATATACGTCTGTATAATTTTTTATAGAGTCTCTGGTTAAAGAAAAAGGTATAATTCTTAGCTGATTGACGATATTTATCTTCTGTTTTACAGCAGATTGATTAAGATAATAAGCTCCAGAAATAGATGAAGTGTCATTCTGATATATTAGTGCTATATTTGTTCAGCCCATAACCTTCAGTAATAGAGGAATTTGTGTGTACATATAATTATTTGGCAAGTTTACTCTTGCATAAAATGGATATTTGGTAGAATTTGAGAGACCTGTATCAGCATTCACAGCTCCAACTAGAGGAATTGTAATATTTAATTTTTTCATAGTAGCAATTTCTCCATAAGCCATTGTAGATGTTAATGAAACAATATGCGCCAATCCTAGTTTATCTTTATCCTTGTCCAGGCAATTATAGCAAAATGTTGCGTTATATACAGATCCTCCACAATCAAAGTCATTAAGTGTTAGCTGAAAATTTTGTAGTATATCAATTCCTTCATTCATTTCTTTTAATGAATATGTTAAACCTCTTTTGTAAAGAGCTGCTATTTGTATTGGAGGAGAATTAGGGTTGAAGGTTCCATCATTTGCGCTAATATATAACATTTTTTTTTGAGATTTTGGCACTTGAGTAGAATTTCCAGGGAATAAAATTGATGAGCTTAATTTTAGATTTCCATTTATTATAGATCCAACTATTTTTCTTTGGGCTTTTTGAGTGTTAATGAGTGAAAATTCATTTACACAATAGTGATTTGGGCACTTGCTTGATAATAAAATTAAAGACTCATTTGAATTTGAAAAATTGGCCAAAAGAGAAATCATGTGAGAAATAGATACTAATAAGTATTTGTAATTGGAATCCACTGTTTCTTTATCTTTTTCAATAATAGCTAATGAGCCATCAGCAGTTGACCCATAGCTGCTTTCACCAATAAGGAGAATTCCAGTTCCCTTTACAAGTAATTTCGACTTTATCAAAGCCTGCTGTATATTAGCAGAAGAATTTGCATCTGTAAACAAATAAAACAAAGACGATCCTAATCTCATAAATTCTCTTAAAACCAATTCTTGAGTTGAATTTTCTGAACTCGCAGAAAATAGTGAAATTTTTTTGGAAATATGATTCAGCATAATTTGAGAATTAGCATATTCCTCGACATTGCTAATGGCGATACCTGTAGTCCAATTAAAGTAGCTTAAAACTGAAATAAAGGCTTCATTCAATTTTTCCTTGGAACTGGAAAGTGAAAAAGATCACTTATTCTGGTAAGGTAAGCTGTCAGAAACTGAAAAGTAGAAAAGAAAATTTTCTTCACACATCTTTGAGATCTCAAATTGAAAGTTCAGACTATTTGTTATATCAAATATTGCTAATAAATTGGGTCTTGCTGAGATTTCTGTTTCAATGAGAGAAATATGACAAGAAGAAATTTCAATTGAAGTGATATCTGAAATATTGGCTCGAATATCAGAAATTAAGTTTGGTATTGTGATTTTCGTTAAATTTGAGTAGACAATTAGCACTTCTGAGCAAGAAGAGAGTGCAATTCAAGTCAACAAAACTTGGAAAATTCTTCGGTTCATAATTTTTTTTTATCTATAATACTTAATTTTGTAACAATTAGATAAAAATATAAAGTTTTGCTTGTTTAGCACAACTACAGCATACCTGTGAATATTCTAGACTATTTAAATGATATGTATCTCCCTTAATGGATTAGACTTGAAAAAAAGTCCATTCAACTTGAAGAATTGGCCAATATGGGTAATTTTTATCTGTTTCCTGTAGTGTGCATACAAATTGTTCTATTGAATGAGCATTTGAATAAAATAGGAGGAGACAGAAAAAAAAGTAGTCATGATTATTTAGGAATGATAATTAATTTAGAAATTTTTTGAAAATTGCTGAAGTTGAATTGATTTTGGATATAAAACACCATCTTTTTGTAAATTTTTAGTAGTTTTAGCTAAAGCATCAGCAAAATTGTACTGAACTATAATATTATGCTTAATAACTTCATTACTTTTACCTGCTCGTTCATTGAATAAGCCATAGAGACTGAGCTTATATTATTTAGCTTCTAAATTATTTATAAGATATATATTCAAAATTATACTTGCCACCCCTCATAAAAAGTAAGGCTGTTTTCATTGAAAAAATGAGATAAATTGGTAATTTTAATTTTGAACGTATTTGGATTCTCAAATTTTGTGCAAAAAAACCAATTAAAAAAGGCATGAGCATCGATACTTGGGCCAAGATGTTGCTGATTTAAACTAGCTCTATTATCAAAATAGTTAAATACTTAAATCAACCAAAAAATCAACATAAAATAGCATTGTGCTATAAAATTGATTTATTGGAATTTATTAGCCCAGAAAAATATATTAATTATGATTTCAAATTTTAATTTGAACTTTTATTTAAGAAATCCAGTTTTTGAGGTCCAATTTTTGAACGAACTACTTGAGAATTTTTCCCAAAAGTGAATGCAAATTTGAATAGTGTTGAAGTATCTTTCCCTTTTTTCCTATATAATAAGCTTGGATATTTCTTTCTTTGAACAGCAAGTCCTATAAGAACTATCATTGCCCATCCAGCTATAATTAAAGAAACCCATGGAAAACTTGATCCATTTACAAGAAAATTTATCGTTGACAAGCAAGATACCCAAGCAACTCCAACAAGGCTCAATTGATGCCACAAATTGAATCTTCCATAATTATAAGCTTTAAATTTCAAGAAAAATGCCATATAAAGCAATATCAAAAATGTAAATATAAATCCATGAGCAATATCGCTGGAGAGCTTGAGTGTTTTGTTCAAAACTATCAAAGTCACTTGAAGAACTGTTTTTACCATCAAGTACAAATGAAATGACCTCACATGTAATGAAGATTGAAACTCTTGCCAAAGAGGCCTACAAAACACCGCGAAAGGCTCATATAAAAGTAACGAAACTGCTGATAAAGCTGCGTAGGTAATATGGCTCCCTTGCCAGCAAAATTGATAGCAATCAATAGAAAGATAGCTATCTGTAAAATTATTTCCAATAGAATGGTCACATACAAAAATATCTAATAAAATTGATATAAACGGAATAAAGCATAAATTCCCTAAAATTGGAGTTGTCTGGTCTGCTATCAGCCCTAAAGTTTTAAAAAACCAGACGTGGCTGAATTTTTCATCTAATCGTAAAAATATTTCAATACAAAAAATAGTTCACAGAAAGCATAAAACAATAATAGTTGTAGCAATTCACCAAAATACACCATTTTCAAGCTTTATAAAGCTATTCAAATCTAAAGAAACTGCATCCCCTATATTTGCAAGAAAACTATTGAGTGGCCGAATATTAGGGCCTTGAGAAAGTAATTGGAAAAATTCCACCAGAATTGTGGCTCCAGCAATAATGTCAGCCACTGAAATTTCTTCTCTTGTTGTGAGTTCTTTGATTTCTTTATTCCACCATTCTTTCCAAATAATAAAAGTTATGATTCCTGTGACAGCAACCACAAAAAAACAAATCCCAAACGCAAGTGCTCTGCCTTTGCCAAATGTTCGCTTTAATTTGTCATCGAATGGACAATCTGTCCTTGTGATCCTGAAATCTGTAGGTTTATTAATGGTTCCATCTGGATATATAAAAGGGGTTTTAACTGTTAATAATTGCGTACTTGTAGGAGTAAAATACCCGACATCGAAAATTGTTACAATTTCTGTAGTAGCGTTATATGAATTTGACTGGATTGTAAAGCTTGATATTTGCACATCATTACTATTTTTTTGGATATAAACTTTCCCACTGCATCCTGCGAATTTTACACTGCGGATAGCTGATTGGAGCTTATAAGGATCAGTGTAATCTTTTCCTTGGCTTATAGTTCAATCCAAGGCAGTTCCTATTAAATATGCGGAGTCATAAAAAA
>CATKHM010001294.1:0-10296 GCA_949751825.1 Blepharisma undulans | reverse complement strand
ATGAGATAAAGGATGCTTATTAAAAAGACTTTTGTATATTTTAGAGACAAGGATCATCTGAAAATCCATTTTTATGGTACTCAGATAGCGTAAGGCTTATAATTTCAATGAAGAATTATCTAATAAAACAGCAAAAATCCAATATTTTTGATAAAAATTGATGATTTGGGTTAATTATTGATTTTTTTAAAAGAGTATAAATAAACATTCAGCTCGTTTCATAACACTTCATGTGAAAACCCAAGCTTTTCGCTTTCTTCTAACAGAACTCTATAATTATTCATTGCTCTATTTGTATAACACATAATGAATTCTCCATTATCTTCCAAATGTTTCTTTATTGTGTTAAATAGAGGAATTACAGCATCTATGCTATAAATCACATCTGATCCTATAATTACCGGGTATTTTATCGGCAATTCTTTTGATTCTAATTCAGCAATTGAATTCTCTTCATTTCATTCAATTTTGCACACAAATATTGGACAATGTCCAAATACTTTATTTCTCTCAAGAAGCCTGAGAACAATATCATTTCCGTCACTTAAAATGACTTTTCTTGCAAAATGCGAACAAAAAAGACCTGTAAATCCAGACCCAGAGCCTACTTCTAATACATCTTTATCTTGTAATTTCTCACGATTTTCTAATAAATATTGAGATAAAACTTTTGCTCCTGGTCATATAACTTGTCCAGTCAAATCATAGTCAGTACATGCAGATTTTAATGCATAAAATTCTTGTGTGTATTCTCCTAATGTTTCGGTAAAAAGTGTGTATTCTTCACATAAGAAAAATTCTTCTGGTATTTCTTCCATAATTATAAAGCAATTAATATGCGTAATTTCGAATATTTTATTCTGCATATTTTCTTTTTTTTGACCACATAAAATGAAATTCAAATAAAATTAAAGTTAAGATAAAGATTATCTAGATGACATACTCTAGTCTCTCCATCTGTCCCTTCATTGAGATATTTATAAAAACAGGCAGCCTTCGCTTTGAGCTGACAATATGCTTAAAAAGACACCTATCTCCGTAAACACAAAAACCTTCTGCAAAGTGAGTGCACTCTTTTTTTGATAAGGTTTTTTCCCGTAATTCTTCTTTTCCATGGGCGAAAGCACAGTTGTCCCCAAATTGACAGTGGCCATTTACCCAGTTTTTACACATCTCAGTTTTATATTTCACTTGAAAATCTTGCTCTTTGGACTTTTTTATCATTTTGCTTTCTTTTTCGAAGGCGTTTTCAAATTCCTTGGGTAGTGGTTCAGGAGTTATCATAATTAATTTATTATTGTTCACCCAAACTTAAAGATGGAAAATTAACGTTGATTGCATGACAATTTTAAGCTGTCGAGGGGAAGTTTTACCAAAATTAAGAAAACTATTTAGGAGTGCTTAAATCAGAATTTTATTAAGAAATAATGGTTAATATTTGTTTGAAAAATAAAAATAAAATTTCCTAAGGAAAATTCCAATTTTATGCAAAACTATTCCTCAAGCTTCATAATTTTCAATATAAAAATTTTCAAAAATCCAAAAATTCCTTCCCTTTTTTCCTAATTTTTTTTTTCAGAAAATTGCATCTTCCTCCTTTAGTATTGATTTTTTCCATTTTTCATCTAAATTTAGCCTAAATTCGAGCATTTTTATCAAAAAATATATCAGAACATGAGCCTTTTTGATAAAAATTATGACCATTGGAGAAATGGTAAATTGAAATAACACTTATAAAAATCCATATGAATTATGAATTCAAAACATCACTCTTTTAACCCAGAGCGTTCTTTATCTCCGAAACCTCAACTGAAGCTCATTATTAGACTTCCTACAGAAGATAGTAAATTGTGGAATCTTAACAGCTCTTTTGACGAATCTCATCATCGGAGATCTTTTTATCATTCAATAAGCAGAGTAAAAAGGAAAAAAGAAATGTATAAAAGCAATCAACTTATCTCCAGAAAAGTGTCTGGGATAAAAGAACCTTATAAGTTTCCGCCTTCACCAAATCCACATCATATGAATTTCAGAGGGTTTTTTAGGAAATTTTCTTTTGATTCTCCAACAAGATTAAAGCGAGAATCTTCCTCTATTCAGCTGAAAACAGCTCCTTATGAATTTTCTGGACAAATGCTGTCAAATGTAATAACAACTACCCCTAAGCCTATAAAAATGAAGCTTACAAGTAGAAGTGAGTATAGAGAACTCATTAAATCGAGAAATCGAATTAGGATAAAGCCGGACAAAATATAATCAAAATACTAGAATAAAGGTTTATTAATAAATTAACTAAAAATACTTGTAAATATAATGTTTGTGTATCAAAGAAATATAGAATTATAATTTTCGCTTTAATTCTTAACGAAAAAAATTTTCCTTGAATATCTTTGAGTAGCTCCGATGTAGAAGGGTATTTTATCAGTATTAATTTTTGGCATTTCTCAAAGATAGAAATATAGCAAATGAATAGAAAATAGATATAAACTCATAATTCTCTGCAATGTCTATAAGAATAACACCACCTATAGTTTTGCTTAAATTGTATTATACCTATATTAATAGTAAAGTTAACAGCTACTTCAACAAATCAAAAATGGATACACTAAAAATCCGTTAAAATAATAATGAAAGGTTTTCTATTACTCCTCCTTATAGGCTTCACATACTCTGTCCCTTGCAATGAGCTAAAAGAGCTTTATCCTCAACTAAACCTTGACTGTGATCCCCTAAAAACAGATGGAGACGAGCTTGATCTTATTCCAGCTCTTTTCTCTCTTGAATCCACCAAAACAAAAGTCAAAACCTTAGAAGATCGCAAAAACAAGCTAGAAACCTTAAACACTTCTCTGCAGCAACAAATAGAAGACTCAGAATCCAAAATTTCTAAAGAAAAAGGATTTATTGACGACTTAGAAAATGAAAAACTTTTTACTATGAAAGAAATAAAATCCATGCAAGATACCAGAAACCAGCTGCAAGACAATATTAAAAATTTACAAAATTCATTAGAAGCACAAATAAACGAAATAAATAAAAATAATGAAGATTTGGCAGACGTAAAAGAAGAAATCAAAGCTTTAAATAGACAAAAAATCCAAATGCAGAATGAGCAAGCTGAAGGAATAGGAATTTTTAGCGATTTAGCTGAATCTGTAGAAGAAATCATTGAGTACAAAGGGACTGTAGATAATCAGTTAGACCATTTGAGATCAGCAATTGAGCTGCAAAACACTCAACTTAATATGCTAAAACAAGAAAAAATCCATTTAGAATCAGAAGTTTTAAGACTTGTAGAGAGCGAAAAAGAGTTATTAGAAAGCATAAGTAGGCTTAAAGATCAAATAGATACCGCAGAAGCACAAGTGAGTAGTATAGGCTCTGAATTTAATAATCAAATACAAGAAAAAGAAAATTTAGATAGATTGTTACAGAGTGTCCTGGTAAAGGTAGAAGCAATAAAGATGTATAGCAAAAATGATAATGATATTAAGTCAGATTTCGTTGAAATTAAGGTGGAAGATGAGAAAAAGATTATTGATAAAGAAAAATTCGAAAAAATTGAAAAATTTTTAAAGAAAGGAAAAGATGAAGCAGCAAGCAAAATTGAAGAAAAACCAGTGGTTTCGCATTCATTTTTGCCGAAAGATTAAGGTAATGTAGATTATTATTTTAAAGAAAATTATGATAAAATTAGAAAACCAATCAAAATATTACTATAATATTAGTTATGCTTGTCCTTGCAAAAATCCTTCCCAATTATTCATGCTTTTCAGATCAGCAAATTTGACTATTTTTGCTGAAGTTGCTAATTTTATTTCCAATAAGAATTTTTTCTCATCTTTTACCTTTACCCCTACAAAAGTGTCGTTAAAAGTCACATCGTCTCCTTCAGCTTTCCAATGCAAAAGTTTATTTTTTACATCAAACCAAATTGTATGTGGAAAATATGAAGAAGACCCTTTTTTCAGCATCAAATGTACATTGGCTTTCCAAGGCGTTTTTGCAGGTGGGGCAATTTTTTTGTGGGCTGGTGAAGGCAATGTTTGATACTTTTTCAGTTCATTTTGATCAAATTTTTCATCTTCTGTTGCTTTTCTTGTGTTGTATTTTTTCAACTCATTTTTGTCAAATTTTTCATCTTCTTCTGCTTTTCTCGTGTTATACTTTTTCAGTTCATTTTTGTCAAATTTTTCTTCCTCATCTACCTTTCTGAAAGTTTGGTACTTTTTCAGTTCAGTTTTGTCAATTTTTTCATCGTCTTCTTCTTTTTTGGTAGATGTTTTGTATGAGGTTATTAATATTTCTAATTCTTTAAGCTGATCTGAGGATGCTCCTTGTATGACAAATTTCAAAGTTTTTAGTGCAGCTTTAAAGAAAGGAAAAGTAAGAAAAGATAAGCGTCTATATAATGAATTCTGTGCATTATCTATATAATTTTCCACTTCTTGTATATGATTTTCAAAATTTTGGAGTAGTTTGACTGCCAAACTGTTTTCTACCAAAATAAGTGCCATTAAAAGAGTTTTCCAGAAATAATAAGTAGGTACTCATGACACGAAATAGTCTAAAGCTCCTTGGAAGTATAAAAGAATAGTGCAAGACACCCATTTCAATATAAGCTTCTTTTTCTTGTGTTCTGATTTTTCAGTAGCTTCATTTGGAGGAACTCTTATTGCTTTAAAAGTAGAATACCCCAGATATGCATACAGCAGATGCCTAAATTGAATTTACATTATCAGCTCTGAAAAATGAAATCCCATATATAAAGATTATCAGTTTAAAAATGGATATGTAAAACTGCAAAAATAAGACAATTATTTAAATGAGTTTTCTATTTATTTTCTGGAAAATTTAAAATTGTTAGATTTCAAGGCAAATTGCTTATATAACAATAATCAGACAATTATTAAAAATATTTTATTTGGAGTCAAAAATATGCATATGAACAAAAAATTAAATTTATAAATTAACGTGTGCTCTGTCTTTGTGTTCCTTCATTTTGTATTTATTATAAAATACTTTTTCGCATACATCACACTTCACAGCTGTTGATTTTTCATGGACTTGCCTTATGTGAAATTTCAAGGCATATTTATTGTTGAATAGCTTATTGCAGGTTTCGCAGCAAAAATTCTTTATAGTATTGTCGTGACTTTTGCCTATATGCTGTTTTAAACCTTTATAGGAAAGAAAATCTTTATCACAAACTGTACAATGAAAATCTTTTTTTCCCATTTTTTCTGCTAAGTTTTGCTCTGGTTTTTTAGTTATTGCTGAAGCCTCAAATGATTTTTGTTGAGAATAGGCAGCAAAAATTTGGCTTAAATTGATGTAATTAGATAGCCAATTCATTGCAAATTGCTGTCGTGAATGTATGATTGATTCGATATCCATTTTTATAAGAACCTAAAAAAACAAAAAAAGAAATGCACAAAACCTGAAAATGGTGAAAATCATATGCATAACTGCTGATAACGGAGTATCAGCAAATTAGCATTTATTAAAAGGAAATATCAAAATTAATATCAGTTGAATTCAAAAACTGCAGTATTAAAGCACCTGCTTCTTATAATTAGTAAATAAAAGTGAATACAGCTAAAATTAATATAATAAGGTTAAATTAGTTAAAAACAAATTACCTCTAATTAATCCTACATCAAATTTCTCCAAGATAAAAGAAATAAGCTAAAAGAAGAAAATTATCAGTTTTTTTTGTAAACCAAAGACCTTTTTTTTGGAGCCAAAATATTACGAAAACAATAATTCAAAGTTTCGAAAAATAACTTTGTTGTCAAATCAAGAATTAGATATATATAAATTACAAGCAGCAGTCTTGAGTATAAACCTTTATTTTCAAATAATTTTTTCAACTTATTTTATTTTTACAGCATAAATTAAAAACATATTTACATTTAATAAATCTATTAAATATCCAAATTTTCTTATATAGCGTTTTCTTTATATTTATTTGACCAATAAAATTCAACAATCTCTCCACATTTAAAACTTTCATAATTATTTAATTTTAAATTATAAAACCGCCAAATCAAATTTTCCAATTACTTTTTATATTTTCTTTATAAATAATAATTTCAATCCCCTTATTTAAATAAATTTTCAATGTTTTCTGAACAATGCCCAGATGCAATAACAAAGAAGCCTCTCCAATTCCAAAGCTTAACTGGAATCGTTATTCATGAACAACTAGACACAGTTCTCACACAATCTCAAGAGGAGCCTGAAATAAATATTCCATTGACTTCTCAAACTTTAGTCCTTCGATCTTTGACTCAAGAAAAGCCAAAAAAGCCCAAAACCCAAAAGCGAATTCAAATCAATTCGAATAGAACTCAAACGAAAAAAGCATGCGAAGTTTATGATTTTTTATCAAGTGTTGATACTGTTACAATGCCCCCAATGAAGTATTCTAATGAAACAACAAGTTCAAGTTATAACTTCAGCTAGGCAAGGTATATTTATGAAAAATTAATTAAAATTTGATTCTATAATTGATTTAAATAAGAAAATTGAAGAAATATGCATTTAAGTTAATATCTCAAAGAATATTCTTCTTCTAATGATTAAATTGGGTTTTTATTATTAGCAAGCTTATTGAATTACACATTTGCATTGATCTCTTTCAAAAGGATCTCTCATGCTTTCTTTATTCAGCGTAAACGTGCTTTCATTCTTTGAGTTTTTTATTTCGCCTTGAAGCTTGCTGATTTCTTCAATCTGAGATTTCAATTGCTCCCTTAACAATTTATATGGGTCTCCAATTCTTGGAGTAATTGAAAGTCTTTCTGATAGTCTGTTAGGAGTTTCCAATGATTTTCTGATTTCTTCTTCTGTATCTTCATTTTCTTGTAATTCTTGGATTTTATGTATTAGTCTTATATTCATTCTTTTTACTTCATCAATTTCTTTTTTCGATCTTTCTATCCTTTGGTTTTTGTCAGTTTCTTCTTTTTCTTTTTGATGCTTTTCTCCATCAAGCTTTTCTTGGATTTTTTCAGCTTTTTTTATAGCTGCAGTTTTTTTTTGATTATTATTTATTTCTTTTGAGGTGAGATTTTTTATTTCATCAATTTTTAATTGATAATTTTTTAAATCCAAGAGACCTTCTTCTATTTGGCTTTGAACTGATTTTAAGTCTTTATCGATATTTTCTTCATTTTTTAAAATTTCATTTATTTCTTCCTTGAGTTTTTGATTTTCATTTTCAATTTCTTCATTCGCTTTTTCCGACTCCTCAATTTTCTTACTCAACTCACTTTCTGTTTCTTTATTCTTTTCCATAATTTTTACCAATTCCGCTTTTATTTGTGTTTTTACAATTTTTTCACTTCTTGCCGTTCTTTGTTCACTCTGCAGTTTTTCCTTAAGTTCTTTTATATCATTTTTTACATATCCCAAGCTGCTTTCAAATTCTTTGCTGACTTTTGTTTGAATTGACTTATTATAGCACTGGTCACATATTCTCGTCATTTCATGCATATCAGGATGATAAGCCTGCTGCAGCGAACATTTTCAGCAGACTCCTCGATAGCAAAAATTGCAGTGATGCTTCTGAGTCAGTCCCAGAATACCGAAATTTGTATTACAAACTGCACAAGCTTTGTCTTTTTTATATGCGGATTTATCAGCTGATTGGTCGACAAGATAAGAGGTGTTAGATCTGTGGGAATTTCGGGAAAATTCATGAGGAAGGGTGGAAAAATCAGAATTTCTTATTTCCATTTATATTATAGTAATTTAAAAAAGAGGTTGGTTAATTATTGATAAATTAGGGTAAAATTAGCTTGGGGAAGGGGTGTAGGAAGGGGAATGGATTTTGGAGATTGATTCTAGTTTTGATAAAGCTTGATTTCTTATTGTCATGGTATCAGATAGTTTAAGCAGAAGTGCTGCTTCGAGTTCTTCTAGTTCTGTTAATTTTTTGACTGAGTCTTCTCTGAGCTCTTTTTCTATTTGGATTTTATTTTCGTATTTTTCACGTATAGCGTTTTTGTAATTTAATTGGCTCATGCTTCTTTTTCTTTTTATCATATCATCTTCTATTTGTTTTATATACTTACTCCCTAATTTTTTTCTCAAATCTAAATGCTTGTTTTCCTTTGCTTTAACTTCATTCAAACTCGAAATTTTCTTCATTTCTTTTGCAGAGTATTTTTTATCAATAATCACCTCTTCTTTTATTTCTTTTAGCATGCTTTCTTGCACCTTTTTCCTTATTTGTGCTATTTCCTTCATTTTTTCAATTTCCTTTTCTTTCTTTATCTTTAACTTATGAGCAGCCATAACATCATTTATATATCTTTCTCTGGTTTTTAATAAATAATCAGCTTTTTTATGAGCATTTTCAGCTGCTTTTTGGACATTATTGTCTTTTCTCAGGAGCATTTTTATTCGATTATCTAGAAGTTGGACTTTATTGTCAGTTTCTTTTCGTGAGCGAGCAACTGTATGCATTTCATAGCCTAAATCTGTGTGTCTGTATATAGAAGGTGTTGAGGATCTTGAGCCAGATTTTAGAAAATCATTTTCTAATGAAGTTCTATATGTTTTGCTTTTATCAATCATAATATTTTAATAAAAATTATATTATTTTTACTGAATTTCTGTCGGTTGTGTAGGAGTGTCACCTAAAATTTGACTTTGAAGCTCAGGATCATTTTCCACTTCTTCTAAAAATTCTCCAAAATCAGGTTCTTCTTCAACTTCAGCTATTCTTTCAATTTTTATTTTTGGTTTTTGTTTTTCTTCTTTTGATATGATTTTTTTGACTAAAACTACTGGAGGACAGTCATCAAGACTTTCAGTTTCCAGCTCATGGCCTACCATGTTTTCTAAATTATACCCAAGGACTGTATCCCCAGCCCTTAAAATATTCCCCAGATGTGTTTTCACTCTATATGTGGTTTCCCCAAATCTTGCATCATTAGATCTTGCCACTTCTACCTCAATCGTTTTTAATCGATTAGGCTCGTCTTCATGCATTTCTGATCGTTCATCAATATCTAAAACAATGAATTCTTCAAGCCATTCTCTGCTTGCATAGACTTGAAAAGGCTGCTTCCAATACCTATCTGATTTTATTTCTCCTGTTCGGAAATTTTTTATATCTAATACACGAATTAAGCTTGCAAGTCTGTAACACATAACAACACGGCCTAGTCCAGGAATTCTTTGGGATTTGGGGAGGACTAATAAATCGTCTCTGCAAATAGGGATAATTTCTGCGAGAAAAGTAAATTTGTAGTTATATGTGTTTGATTTTGGGTCAGAAGAAATCAATTCTTTTGACATTTTTACTTGGAGTGGGACGGCTGTGTGGATGTAGTCAATAAATTTCTGGGCGTGTGCTTTGGTACCAAAATGGAAATCTATGCCATTTTTCTTGGGTTTTACACCTAAGCAGTCTTTTTGATAGTGATTTTTTAGTATAATCTGCTCAAGATAATAAATCGTTCTTTTATGAGCCACTTTTTGCCTCAGCTGCACCTTTGCCATCCATTGATGTGGCGTAAACGATCTCTGGCAATCTTCACACTGTGTATCATTAACAACGAAACTCACTAAACATTGCTGCTCCAGCATTGTTCCCTCCACTTCTTTTTGTATTGTTACTCTCACTTTAATTCTTCTTGAATGCTCTTCAGTCCACACAAAAGCAGCATCAATAAGTTTTACTTTATTTAATCCTTTTATACGTGATAAACAAATTTGTAAAAGCTCAGGACTTTCAAGTTTTGCTGATAATCAAGGAGGACGATTATATCGATCACAATATCGACAAATTTCGAGAGTGTTTTCTTTGTCGATTGTATCTGTGATGGTTGCCCGAAGAGATAAACAGTTCATGCACATTTTGGCTTGGCTGTAGGTCATTGGAAGTCCACAAAGACAGCATAGGACTTGAACAGATTCCATTTATGAAGAAAATGGAGGTGGGAGTTTGGTGTGTTGGAAGGGTATTTTTGAGGAAATTTTTGTGGGATTTAGGTGGATGAGATTTTGGGAAATTCTGGAGAAGAGAAGAGGTTAATAGAGATTTATTGGAAATAATAAAAATTTGTAGGTTTGATTTTAGAAGATAAAAAAAGGAGAAATGAAATGATAAAGCATTTTCGCATTGGAAAAATTAATATTTATAGAGGAAATTGGGGAATTTAGATAATTAAAAGGGTAGCCCTTCTTTTTTCTGATTTAGAGAAAGAGGGAATAATTAATAAAAATAAAAATTCTTATAAGCTATCCTTGAGCGTTCTAATTTCATATAAAATTTATATA
>CATKHM010001293.1:0-10299 GCA_949751825.1 Blepharisma undulans | reverse complement strand
GATTTTTGATCAAATGACGTTTATTTTTTGACATTTTTTAATAAGCCATTTGCCAAGCTAAGGTATAGACTTTCATGAAGCAGCAACTCATAAATGAGTGGACTATGCTATAAAACAATATAGAGCTATTTAGATAAGATAAATGAACAAGTGCGAAACGCAAAATAAGCCCTCTAAGTTGAAGAGTAAAGCTCTTGACATTTAATATTATAAGGAATTTATACATAGATAAGTTAATTATTCAAATTTAAGCTTGTCTTGGTGCTTAACATATTGATCTACAGCATCTTTCAAAGTATCGCATGGCTTTAGATCTCTCTTTAATAAAGATTGTTGAGTTAATGGGCAAAAGTCATGAGAATCCAGCCATCTCTCTATATGTTCTCGTTGGAAGCAATTCCCGTAAAGTGTTATGACTGGATCTGTCATTAATTCATGAGAAAGTGGGCATAAAAGTGCTTTTACTTCTTCAGCATCGTGCTCACTTTCATCTTTTTCTTCTTCGCTAGCTGGAACTTGCACTACATTCTTCTTTCGTCTTTGTTCAAGCCATTTGCCAAATTTTTTGAGATTTTCTCTGATTGGTTTTACACTATTATAAATCAACCCTACTGCATCTGGTATGGCCATCGCAGCCATTAGACATAAGACAGTCTCAGTTACCATTTATTATATATAATTCTGACGATAAAATCTGCCATTTTATTAGAAATGCACAATAATAACTATTTTTTACTATATTTAAGAGCTTTTTGACACTTTTTTTGAAATGCACAATAATGAATATTTTTACTATATCTAAGCGTTTTTAGACACTTTTTTTCTCGCTTTTAAGCTTTGAAATCGATCAATGAGTTTCATTTTTAACGCATAGAATTTTGCATTTCAAGCTTTGATGGATTTTAACTTAAACCTTCGATTTCGCTTTAAAATCTCCAAGATAATGATGCTTGAAATTCCTCAAAGCCAAGCATTTGATTTCTTATTGTATGTGATCCTAGTTATCCTTTATTCTTACACAAAGTGTATATATTTTTTATTTTTAAATACACCAAAGAGTACTTTGGGAAGCTTGAAATTGTTTTCATAGCTTTTACTTAGATATAATAATGAGCAAAAAATTGTTTTTTAGCTTTGAGTTAATAGAATTTTAAGTAATTCTTTTTCAAGAAGTTTACAATTCTAGAACCTTATTTATAAGCAGAATTATTATCAATTAAGTTTCAAGATTTGATAATTATTTCGATGCTAATAAAATAGAAAAATTGTGCTTATTTTGAAGTTGAATTTTTCGATCAGGGTAATTTGATATAATTATCAAGGTTCAGTCGTTTTCATAATAGAATTCTTGGTAAAAATAGCAATATGCTGAGTTAGCATATAGAAATTTATAAATTTAAGTGAGAAATCCGAAATAGGCAAGCATGTTTAACAAAGGAGTACGGTTGATATACCAGGCTATTATCAAAATATTTTATTAAAAAGTTCTAATATACCCCAATAATCATAAAAGATTGTTTGAAAGTCATTTTTGACTTAGGACCTAGGATATTGATTATATTAAATCGCAAGTCTCAAATCGGCTAAATTATCAATTTAGCTAGCTTGTCAATTACCATAGGTTTTTTTAATTGCAAGTTTAAATCTGAAATTCCAAAATCAGCAATTAGGCCATAATATAAAGATGAATAAGTTATATCTTCAAAATAATCATAAAATTTGATTATTACTGTTGGGTTTTGCAAAATTTTATTTTTGTAATTCTAATAAAATATAAATATTAGATTTAGCTTGTTAAGGCTGAGACAAGTTTTTTGAAGTAAATTAAAGTTTTCGATGCTGAAAATCAAAATTAAGACGAATAAATCTGGCTTTTCTGTATTAAAATGTAAATTGCACATGGAGTAAGAAATTTTTATATAAATAAATTAATTATTCAGCTTTAATGCTAGCACGATTTCGGTACCAACCAATAGCATCTTTCAAATGATAATATGACTCAAAATCTATTATTGATAAAGGTTTTTTACTTAATGGGAAAACCATGACTATCCTATAGAAGCAGTTTCCATGAGGTGTCATGGCCGGATCTTTCATCAACAAAAACAAAAACACAACAAGATTACTTATAGGCATATATATCCTTCCGCTTCGGTTTCACCTTTTTTACCTTTTTTTTCTGAATTTTCCATAGGAATTTCTTCAACTTGTTGTTTGGCTTCTTCATGGATTATTCTGTGAGCTGGAACTTCCATAGGAATTTCTTCAACTGATTGTTTGGCTTCTTCATGGATTATTCTGCTAGTTGAAGACTTCTTGAGAAACTCTCCAAATTGTTGCATGGCTTCTTCATAGCTTATTTTGCTAGTTGAAAACTTCATATAAATTTCTCCAACTTGTTGTTTGGGTTCCTCTTGGATTATTATACTTTCTGAATCTATAGGAATTTCTTCAGCTTCTTGTTCGGCTTCATCATTTTTTCCTATATTAATTGAATTTTCCATAGGAATTTCTTCAAATGGTTGTTTGGCTTCTTCATGGACTATTCTGTTAGCTGGAACTTCCATCGGAATTTCTTCATCTTGTTGTTTGGCTTCTTCATGGATTATTCTGTTAGCTGAAACTTCCATCTGAATTTCTTCATCTTGTTGTTTGGCTTCTTCAGGGATTATTCTGTTAGCTGGAACTTCCATAGGAATTTCTTCATCTTGTTGTTTGGCTTCTTCATGGATTATTCTGTTAGCTGAAACTCCCATAGGAATTTCTTCAACAGGTTGTATGGCTTCTTCATGGATTATTCTGTTAGCTGGATTTCCAATAGGAATTTCTTCAGCAGGTTGTATGGCTTCTTCATGGATTATTCTGTTAGCTGGAACTTCCACATTTTCTCTGTTGGCTGGGACTTCCACCATCTCCCCATAAAATCTCCCCCGAGCGCAATCTAAAACGTATCTGAAACCATTTCTTATTTCTTCACGAAATATAAAACCACATACTGCAAGTCCTATTAATCCCGCAATTTCCACAACTCCCGCAATTTTCGCAATTTCCACAAGCTTTTCCCACAACTTAACCATATTTATCAATTTATTTGGGTTTTTAGTTGAAAAGAATCTACAATTTTATTAGAAAATACATCACAAAGCTAATTTCACAATATTTCTTTATCGATTAAATTATTTATTCCATTTAACATAATTTTTGAATTTTTAATTATATGCTTACAAAAAGAGTTTCGGAAAGCTATAGCACAGCATCTTTACAAAATAAGGATTATCAATAAAATCAATATGTCTATTTCTGCAGCACACAAACATCTTTCCCAAACAAGTATGTTTAAAATGCACATCAACCTTACTAACTTTTTCTTTATTTATTCTTTCATATATATTATCAATCATTTCTTTATAAATAGAATCTTCACAGCAATCTTTATTATTTTCTATTCTTGCGGAGTCTTGTGAAACATAAACATCGTCTGAGCAGCTGAATAAAACAATTTTATCAAAATATTCTAAGCCAGGTGTTTTGCTTAATTCATAAATATAGCTTCTTTTTGATAGAGAAGAATCTGAAAGAGACATTTGATCAAATGACCTTGAATTTTGTCATTTTTTAATAAGCCATTTGCCAAGCTCAAATATAGGACTTCATGAAGCCACAAGACCTAGATGAGGAGTAGATAATGTTATAAAGCAATATAAGTTTTCTTTTAGATAAGATAAATGAACAAGTGCAGCTCTTACAATAAGCCCTCCAAGTGAATGAGCTAAAAATGAAACTTTTAAACGAGAAAGAGGAACGTTATTGATTCTTATGAATTGGCTTATTTCATTCGCAAGATTTTTCCCTTGAAATCCTATAGTATGGTTTGATGAATTTTCGTTGGATTTTGAATTCAAAATAGCCAAATTAGGATATAAGTGGCTAAGATAGCCTTTGATTAGTGTCATATCATGAGAACTTCCTTGAAAACCATGCACGAGGACTAAAAGATATATATCATTGAGGATCCAATATTGCCGATCAGCAATTTCTTGAGGCTGAAAAATCACTTCTCCTAAAATATCATTCGAATTTTCCACTACAAAAATCGGCTGAAAATTGATATTTTTTGAAAAAAAATGCTCTGGATATATAAAACTTGGCTCAGGGTTTAAGTGTAAATTCAATTTATATCTTAAATTTCTCACTTTTAGTTTTCTTTCTTTTGGATTGCTTTCTTCATTGATAATATCATCAGAAATAAACTGATTGAAATATCCACGATTTTTATGATGGAAAGCCTTTTTTAAGAAATCCAAAAAATTGATATTTGAGTCATAATATCTTTTTATCATTTGGTCCAACGATATCGAAGAACTTGAAGAAAAAATATGAACTACCGATTCCACCACACAGAAGTATTCAGGCTCAAAATTCAATGGAATATATTGATCTGCCGCTCCTCAAATATTAGCTATAATATATCTTTTAACTGCCACCGGCTTCAAATCTGCATTTCTCTCCACAACTTTTAGCCTTGGGCTTTCATTTTCTGCTTGAAAATCCAGATTATCATGCAAAAGTTCTGCTTCCAGAAACAATGGAGCCGACAAATCAAGCGGAACTTCACACAAAAACACACAAAGCTCATTGATATTAAATTTTTCTTTTTGGTATCTGATCAGAAATGAGCAGGAACAATATGAGTGGTCGGTGTCTTGGATATATGATGGAGTTATGTAATTCGGGTCAGATCTTCCTAGCTTTTTGCTAAAAAATCAAAAAAATATGGGCTTTGCGTAACTGAGCTATATAGGAATTACCTCATTTTGATGGGTGTAGTAGATTTTTAGGCGAATTTGGTATATTCCTTGTTTAAAAAGCTCTATGTTGACGAATTTCTCCAAATTTATAGCAATCTTGACTTCTCCTTTGGAAGACATTTTTATGTTTAAATAATCCGTTTCAAGGATCAAATAACAGTTACTATTTAATTTTTACCCATTTTTTGTAAATTTGGATATGGAATATTTAGGGAAATATAAAAATAGTGAGATTTTTTATAAGGATTTTTACATATGAAGTATTTTTTTGCCTATTAAAATTAATAATTCTTGATAGAAAATGGATAGTTATAATAAATTTATGGAATTTTCAATTCCTCATGTAAATCCCAACACAAATTTTTTGACCCAAACAAACCCTTCTATCTTGCAAAATCGAAAATCAGTCCCAGTCTCTCATTTACCCAAAATTAAAAATAATGAAGAATCAAAATATGTGCTCGGTCTACTAGAAGAAAGCAGAAAACTCGAGCTTATCCACCGAAGCCTAGTCGCAAAAAATAAGCTAACTAATAAACAAATCCACTATTTAAGACTTCCTACTATTCCCAGAGAAGAATCCGCTGAATTAGAAAAATCATCAGTTAGTGATTCAGCTTATTTAAAGCCAGAAGTCCAAATCCATACAGTGAACCTAGAAATTTCAAAAGAAATTTCTACTCAAAGTAACAATTCTGTTATAAAAAGCAAGAAAAAAGTGTTAGCTCCAGAATATGTTTCTGATGAAACTAGCAGAATATTGGAAAACCAATGAGATCAATCATCAGTAATAGATGCGAATACGAGGGATATAATATTTCATCCAGAAAAACAGCAGAGAACGACGATTTATCATGTCGAAGATGTTTTTTCAGGAAGAAAAAGCTCAATAAGGCCGATTACTTCAGAAAGAAAGCAAATTTCTGTAAGATTTGCTCATAAATCACTGCTGGGAGATGGAGCAAGAGCGTATGAAGCTTGCTTAAATAAATTGCATAGAAATACGATAAGAAAAAAAATAAAACCAAAACCACACCCATATGATTCATTTGGGATGCAGCTGGAAAGGAATTTGCCTAGAAAATTAAGATCAAATAAAGAATTAGAAGCGTGGACGTATTTTGCGTATGGGAATGAAGCAAAAAGTGTGTTTGATTTATCTGATATAGCTGAGAAAGCATATCTAGTTTAAATCTTTTGTAATTAGTATTTTAAGTTAATATTTAGTTTTCAGCAATCAAAGATCCTCCAATTTATATAAATTTACCTCCGAATATTATTTATGATAAAATTACTGATTCTTGTGGAAACAATTTTTATTGTAAAGAGAAATGAAATCAAAATGGAAAAATTATGAAGTATCTACTCTGAAAAGCAGCATGAATAAAGAAGAGTATTTGAAAAAATTATTTTTTCGACAAAACGAGTTTTTTTTAATGAAGAGCTTTGAAAATGGGACGAAATTCTTGATGGTTAATTATTTAAGAAAGCAAACTTTATAATTGACACTTTTTTCACTTCAAATTAAATTAATGCATTATCAAAAAATCTTCATTTGCTTAAATGTTTAAAGATATCAAAATTATCAACAAAAACCAAAACCACCTATCATCTTTAGTCAACGGGAAAAGCGAAAAAGAAAATTTAGATGCTTTACTGAATAGTATTTAAATAGTTTAATTAATTCTTTTCAACAATCGTAGATTCTTAGATTTTAAGTTAAACCTATAAACTTTGTTTTCCAAAATAAAATAGTACGAATCATGATATACAGTTTTTGACCCAATAACTCCATAATATCCTGCATTCAAGCAGAGATTTTCAACAACATCTCAGTTATATGGATTTTTAAACTGGCTTTCATACAATCAACATCCTCTTCCTATATGATTTGACACTACATACGCCCTATTGTCCCAAAGAAATGCATAATTCCTTGAAGATGACATTTTAAACGCAAAAGTATGAGAATTTGTTATGGGATCGTAAATTCCTGTATATTCTCCATGCCCAGCATATACAATTTGGCTTCCAAATACCAAAATGCTGCATCCAAGCAAGCGGCTTGGAAGCTGGGCTAAATCTACTCATTTTTTCTTGCTCAGGTCGAATTTTCCGCAGCTTGTCTCTGATTTTCCAAATAAATACACTGCATCTTGATAATAAATTCCTTCTGTTGCATATGAAAAATATTGACCGCCTGGGATATAATTTATTCTATTAGGATTTTCAATGATAAATGCTATCCCTGAATTATCCCGAAAATTAGTTGTAAGGCAAAAAAGCTGATCTTTTGGCAGTTTGCAGATACTGGTAGTGGCATATTGAATTTGATCTTTTAAATTATAATTAAAACTTTCAATGCTTCAGTTTTCAATGTTTAGCTTTTGAAGTTTTTTTGTGTTCTCTTTGAAATAAGTTAAGTAGGGACTTTCAGATTGAATTGAATAGGACAGCTGAAAGTTTAGAAGATTAAAAGGGTTAAGAGCCTTAGATGTGAAGCTTTCATCTGAAAATTTATTAGGGATTTCCATTTTTATATATATATGCAATCTTTTCTGATACTTCATATAATTAGATATGTTTATTTTTTGTATATTATAATTAGAAATTATTTAAATAGTCAAAATTTGCCTAATTTGCTAATACTAGCTAATTTCCTGACTTTAATGTAAATACCCTTCGGACTATTCTCCACAAATCAGCGCGCTAAAATGCTATGAAATCTATCTAAATTAAATCTACCTACATCGATGGATAATATCAATTTAATAATAAACTACTTGATATATAATTTATAACTATAAAATTATATCTCTTAGCTAATATTAGTATATTTAATTGTTTATTTAAATGTATTTTGATTCTGGAGTTTGTATAAAATTACAAAATTTAAATTATAGTGTTTTTCGAATAAAAATCAGACATTTAATTTATTGACTATAAAAAAAATCGACAGAACGGTATAAAAATACTTTTCAATTGACATAATCAATATTTACCCAGGCTAATTCTCCGGATAATTTCAGCCATGATAAAAATCCTGCAGAAGTGTCAATAAAACTTCCAACTGGAAAAATTCGTAAATGAGGATGAGAGATAAATAGAGCTCCTGCCCCACGAAATTTGGACATGCAGTTTAAACAATGTTGGAAGAGGTTCCAGCTGCTTCTCCTGGGGATATAGATATTGCTTGAGTAAGCCCAGTAGTATAATCAATATAATTTGCATATGCGTCCATTGTATAAGCTGTATTAACACAGTCATAGGTAGCAGATGATGATGGATTTAGAACGTGCGGAATTGTAATAGTAATAGTTCCAGCTGTAAAAGCAGCAAATTTGGTAATGGTCACAGAGTTTGATCCTACTACGCATAATACTTTATTATTGCTTTCTAAATCACTTAATCCTGAAACAGTGCAATAATATGAGTAGTATGTTCAAGCAGAATTTGTGTTAAGTATAATAGCACCATTTTTACCAATATTGTGAGTTGTAGTAATTTCAATTGTCATGGTTGTATCAACAGAGTCAGGACCTGCGGCTTTCATAGAAGATAAACTGCAAGTAGCAAGAATTGATCCTAAACTGACTGTGGCTGTAGAATGTGCAGTGCCAGAAATAGAGCATGCTCCTCCAATTCAAGTTGCACCAAAAATGTTGAAATAGACAGTATTGTCCAAACTATTTGATCCAGAAAATCCAGGTGCTGTTAATCCTGTGACTGTCAATGATGCAGAACTGGTTGGAATTCCCCAACTTCCATTGGCGCTATAGCCCAAAATGAATCCAAAGTTCTGGCTATCATCTGTATTGGAAACTTGATAAGTTTCTATGGCTGGAATACCGACTGTAATAGTGCCTGAAGATATTTGGAATCCGGTAGGAAGTCCAACTCCAATATAAAATGATGTCACTGCACTACTTACAGTTGCATCTCTTAAATAGAAGTATCCAGATCCTCCGACTGTGAAAATGCTTGTTGCGGTCGAAGAAGTCAATTGATTAGTCGCAGTAGTAAAAGTTATTTGAGCATTTTTACTCATATATAAATAATTTCTGAGGCTTGTGTCTACTGAAGTAGTGTAGAAAACCTTTGTTGTGACGTCCATTGTTCATGATGTGAGCTTTCCCATTGCCAAAAAAGTTGTCACTCGTGGTGTAAAAGTGGTCATAGATCCTAATCCAGTGATTTTAATAATAGTATTGCCTGAAACTTGTTCAAAAATAGCGGTAACTCCTGAAACTGTTGAGGATGATGGAAGAGTGCTTCCTTTTGTTAGTCCAGTGGCAAGATCACCTCCGCTTGTAACTGTTATTTCAAGAGCGAAATTATTTGTGGAGCTGCTGAAATCAATAGGCATCACTTTGGCAGAAAAAACACTGACAAGAGGAATACCACCTGCATTTGTGGAAGTGCAGAAAGGTGTTGTAGATATACCGATACCTGCATAGTCTTTAAGAAGCACTGAATAAATTGAGACTCCAACTTCTTTTTTTGTGCTTGTTGTTGATGTAGCATAACATTCGTAAAATGTACCTAAATTAGAGCCAACATATGGCAAAGCAGCTTTAGAATTTCCAACAGCAATTACATAATAAGCGTTAGTAGGGATAGTTGTAATAGTCGCATATACTGAGTTTTCTCCAATAGTAATGATTGATTTTGTTGGAGTTGTGATCATAATTGGTGAATCAACACCTGATATTGCAAGATCACTATCCAGGTCATATTTAGTGGCAGTAAAATCAATGTAATTCTGAGTATACGAAAGTTCTGATGATACAGAAAGTGACATTTGTATGACAGTTGATGTTGTCCATGCAACATTTGAATTAGGCTTGAAAGACCAATACAGATCAATAGTTGTATCAGCACCCATCAGCTTGGCGGTAGTCCATGTTGGGCTACCACCAATTAATGGATAGTGGCCAATGAAAGCAGCAGTGTATGCGTGGAATTTGAACCAGTCGTAGGCGAAATTGCTATTGCTGAAATCTCAAGTTGCTAAGTTTGATTCAAAATCAATATTTAATGATGAAGAGGTTTGGGTTGTTATTGATGAGATTTTAGCACTTGCAGATAAAGTAGAAATAAGAGCAATACTGACTGATCCAGCTCATTGCTTATCTGAGAAAGTAATTGAAACTTGAGTAGTGCTACTAACTAAGCATGATGCACCAATAATTGGTGGTGTAATATAACACTGAGAGCCTGATGCGCTGGTTGATCCATCAAGGTCTGATCACCAATTTCCTGAAATATCAACATTTGAGAAAGCAATTGATGCACTTCCACCTGCTGGGATATTATGCTGAGTGATGAAGATTACTTTTGTGAAAATAGTCATACCAGGAACAATATCACTTGCAGAGTAGGCATTATTGATTGGATCCCATGTAGCAGTAATTCTTCCTTCAACTGGTGTAGTAGGTCCACTTGATGCAGTATATTTAGCAATTAAGTTTGTGGTTCCTCATCTCCAAAT
>CATKHM010001292.1:0-10299 GCA_949751825.1 Blepharisma undulans | reverse complement strand
GAATTTTAAATTATCCAGCTAATAAATAAGATGCGTTCATATTTGCTACGACACTTTCGAACACTTCAATTTCATCTTTAATGCGTTTTGCTTGGCCAAATAATCTTGGACATTTTTGTAGTTCTGCGTTATTTTTAATATTATATTTTAGTGCATCTGCTAGTCCAATATGTAAAATTTGATTCCTGTTCTCTCTTGATGAATTTAATATCAAATCAATTAGTTGTAAAATAAAATAAATATACTCCACTTCTTTTTGCTGCAAAAGTTTAGAAATCATTCGAATTCCATTATATTCAATAAATTCAGAAATTTCTTTCACTGTAAGCAAAGAAGTTAAAAGTGATAAAGCAGCCAAAATAGTATCATAATCTCCAGATCTCAAAAGTCCAAGACTGGTATTCACAAGTCCAAAGCTTACTAAATAACTCTTACATAACTTTAGCCTGATTTCTGAATGCATACACATGTGATCTAAAATTCTTAACCCAAAATATGCAAATGCTTCGCCAGACTGTACGAAATCCAGAAGTTGGCATGTAAATGAGGCTGAATAAATAGAGGAAACGACCTGTGGAACGTCTCTGAATTATAACTACGATGGAGATAATTTCAAAAAAATTCTGTGGATTTGTTGTAGGATCGCTGCTACCATAATAGGTGCTTGAGAACCGCTAAGCTGCTTTGGTTTTACCTTAGAAATTAAGCTTAAAATTTGTTGGCTTGAGCTTTGGGCTTGGCTCATAATTATTTTAATATTCTAATTAATTTAAACTTCTATGACTTGAGAGCTTGAGGAAATTGATGAGTAAATATAGGTGTTGTTTATAGGCGTGTACTGATGAGTGATCAATTTTATTGCTTCCTGGGATGCAATTCCTCCTAAAATAGCTGCTATCGAATGAAGCTCGCAATCTCCAAATCGTACAATTTCTCTTGCAATTTCAGGTTTAAACTCAACTCCTTCTACTCCACTCTTAGATATAAGCTGGTTAGCAATTGTTAATATTTGAGTCTTATCCTCGCTATCTTTGGACTCTTCAGAGCCAGGATATCTGCCGAAATCAGTTATAAACTTGTCATAAGCTCTAATTCCCCAGTACCAATCCACTACAGGAAGATCTTCATACATAGCACTCATTATTTCTCCTGCATTAAGCTCTCTAAATTCAGTTTCAATTGATTTAAATCGGGTCACCTCAATCATCTGTAAATTCTTGCAGAATAACGTAATAAAATCGACATCACTTTGATCTAAGACTGAACCTTTAATTGCGGATACTTTTGACTTGATAACTTCTAAATCAGATGATGCTTTATTTTGGTATATTCTTTGAAGAGTAATATATGATTCAGTATCACTTGTCATATCAGGGAAAATTCCCATCACAGGAGGAGACCCGTTTTCGTCTATAAATTGCTTTACAGCTTTTGCGCATTTCCAAAATATATCACTATCTGAATTTGCATCTAGTGATTTGGGGTCATTTAAAATGTCCATTACGGATGAAGGTAAATCTTCATCTAAATAAGCCAAATAAGCATTATTAACAGCTTCTCGGAAATTATCTTCTTGATAAAAATCTCTGCTATGATCTTTAATCAATTTTTTAAACCTGTCTTTTTCTTCAAATGTTTTTGGAATATCTCCATGAAGATTTTTCCATTCTTCCAAATATTTCAGCAGTAAAACTATATATGGAGTGTGCTTATGCTTCATGTCATTCAAACCATCTATATTAATCAAATCTGCATAGTTTTTTAACTCTTGGAAAGGCTTATGAATCCTTAAGTCATAAAAATCTTTTTCCGTCGGTTTTCCTTCTACCACAAGATGCTCTTTTTTATAAACTCTAAGGTAATTTATAAAACCAATTGATTTCGCTATTAACAAAGTTATATTTTTCTGCTCACAGATGCTGCTGAGTGCTAAATCATCAGAAAATCTGAGCTGAGTAGAAATAATCAAGGTGAATTGGCTGAAATATTCTGGATTAGTTCTGATAAGCTCTGATGGGTCAGCTTGTAAGCTTTCACCATTTGCATCAGGGTTTAATTCAAGCAGCCACTCTTTGGTAGCTTCAGCTCGAGGCCTTCCAAGATCTGCTCTGGTAAGGAAGAAATTGTTTCCGAAGTCTCTTTCTGATACAATCTGATTGTCAATAATAGTGAAATGACCGATACCAGGCAATACAAGATTTTTTAGAATCTCTGTGCCAATACATGAGGACTTAAGTAGACAAATTTTGCTTGCATTTAGAGCTTTTTGGCCATGAGCTCCCCATAGCCTGAGTTGTCGGTCATACTTGTTATCAGTTGCCATTTATTAATATCTTTTAATTTATGATTAAATTTTCTTTTGAGTGAGAAAATTTTCGTGCTTATTTTTCATTACTTTTTGAAATGCTGATGGAATAAAATTAAAATTGTCAGCTCATCAATTGGAAAGTTTATAAAGAAAATTATCAACAAAACTTTGAATCGAATTTTCGTAGCTTCATATCCTTCTTTTCCATAAAGATCATAGATCTTTCTCTTTTCTTGATCAATCAATACTTCGTATGCAGTTTAATTTTCTTGAGCATACGGTTGATTTCTTCTTTATTTTACTGCTATTGTCTAGAAAATTATATTTTTGATAGAGATTTTTAAATGATCTCTTAATTGTATTTTCGCCAGCATTTTTTGAGACTCCCAGCAACTTTTAATAATCTTCTTCACCCAATGCAATAAGATAAAGGGATAATAAGAATGCCATTTTTAGCATTATATATATGAATATTCAAAATGAATTATTTGAATGAAGTCAAAGAAGAACTGTGCGGTCTTTTGGAAAAATCTAAAAAAACAAAAATAGAATTATGATAAAATGTTTAGACTTGAGATTTTATGGTTTAAATTATTTAAATTTTATGAGGCTATAATTGGAGAATTTTCCAATAAAATTTATTTTCTCCGCAACTTATTTGAAACCTATTTAACCCCTATTAAAATTAAGGTATTTAAATTCTTTATATGGCAATTTTCTAATTGTCAAATATTTGATATGAGCTGCTACTTATTTTCTTATTTGATCTCATACACCGAGTAAGTTTCAAACATGTGGACTCAAAGCGTTTTATATGAAAGTCGAGACTCCACAAGTGAAACTTTGGCTCCATGAAGAACCCAATAAGAAATTCAAACAACAGTTTATATTGTTTCATAAGCTCATTTTTACAAAACTTTAATTGTTAAATTTATATTACTTCTCATATTTCAATAGCTATATTTATGAAGTAAATTTTATATGAGTTATAAATTCCTTTACTTAATTATTAAGCAAATTCCAAAAATAAAAATTTTGAATTTAATTAAAATTTTTGTCAGTGTTTACTCATTTCTATTTCCTTAAAACTACCAATTTTTGAAATTCTTATTTTATAATATGAAAAAAATTGATTCTCCCAATAATACCAGTTTGAAGAGATAAATTACTAATTTAATGCGCATTTTCATGATTTTGGACATACTTCATTTTTCATAATTTAAATTTCAAATTACTTCTCATTAAAATTCATATCATACTTTATGTGAACTGCGTAAATCTCTTATTATTTAAATTCAAAATGTTAACAACTAACGAACTTCCGCAACATATTTCGTTTCTCCAAAATTACCGAGTTCAGCAGTGCTCAAGGCAGTGCTATAATCAAGAAGGCTGCATGAATTATCATTCTCTTTCCGAAAAAAGAAGACCTCCATTTCTCAACTCTGGAAATTTAGCGTACACAGCAATTATGTGCCATCAGCTCGTCCAAGGAAAAAGTTGCCCTAACGGTGACTCATGTTCATCTTGCCACACCTTTTCTGAGCTTACATACCATCCAAGCAAATATAAGACTACTTGATGTAATGATCCTGACTGCAAAGGTCCAGAATTTTGCCCTAACGCACACATAAATTTTGAGCAGCTTCGAACCTTTTCTGTTCATCCTAGATCACATTCATTTTCCCCTCTTATTAAAAACCCTAACCATCTAGACTTATCTATCTTTAAAACTCAGCCATGTAAAATAGCAGCACCTCACAACCCCAAACATTGTGAATTTTATCACTCGAACCGCGATAAAAGAAGGCCAGAATTTTATTCGCCAGATTTGTGTGGAGATGGCGAAAAAGCAATATGTGGAAATGAAAATTGTGAAAAATCGCATAATAGAGTAGAGCAGCTTTACCATCCAGAAAAATATAAAACTAAATTTTGTACTTTTTTCCCTTATAAAACTGACAATTGTGAATATGGAAATTTTTGTAGTTTCGCCCACTCGGAAGATGATATCAAAGTGGAACTTATTCATAAATACCAGAGAGGCCATGATTTCTATTTAAATTACTTCAAAACAGTTTGGTGCCCATTCAACTCTCCTCATGATAAAGCATTGTGTGTATACGCTCATAACTGACAAGATTTCAGAAGAAAGCCAGACAGTAATAATTATAGCTCATTGCCTTGTCCTAACTGGAGATCATCGACGTTTATATTAAGCTATGAAGAAGGCGGATGCCCTAATATGATGAACTGCAATAGATGCCATGGATGGAAAGAAATAGAATATCATCCCAGGACTTATAAGACACGATTATGTACACTTGGAAGAAATTGTCCCAAAATGCAAGATTGTCCATTTTATCATAGTGCGAGGGATAGAAGGGTTGTTGATAACTCTCCTTTTAAAGAGTACCCAATAAATAGCAACTATAAGTCTCAAACTCCAAACCCTCAAAAAAGCATGTTTTCCCCAGGATTTTCTCAAAAGGTGACTCAAACTCCATTTCTTGCTAATCAAGGATTTCCATTCGCCTTTATTCCTTCACAAAATACAGCAATTGTCAATCAAATAAATAGCACAACCGATGAGTTTGTATTGCATAGAGGAATTCCAGCGAGAACTAAATTATCTGCAGATGCTCCAGATTTTAGCGAAGAAAATAAAAATATTGTTGATCCCAGAGTTGTGAAATTTTTGTCAAGACATAACATGAAACATTTAAAAGATATGTTTGCAGGCATCAGATGGGAAGATTTAGGTAGAGTACAGTTGGAAGGTAAGCTTGGAGAGGCGCTTGCTGTTGCTTTAAAAGAAGAGCAAGAAGAAACAGTTCTTGGTGAAGAGCTGATAGATCATTCATTTCTTATAGCATCTAATATAGAGCCAAAACCATATGAAAACTTATTAGACGATCCAATATCCAATAAAAACATTTGGAAGCCTGAAAATTTGCCAGATCCAAGCAAAAAAAATAATCCTTCTATCAAATTTACATCTTTCCCTAACTTCAAGAATTGGTAAGGGAATGTTTTAAATTTAAAATTTTTAAAATCTTAAATTGATTTAGAATAATTGTCAAATTTGCTTATTTTTATTACATTATATTTAATTTATGGAAAATGAATTTGGTGTGCCTTATACAGACAGAAAATCTAATGAAGAGCCTCAATATAGTATAAAAGGAGTTTTTGAGCGGCTTCACTCAGATTCGTTTATGAGGAATCAGCAAAAAGAAATTTCTAGGTGTAGTTCAAGCTCGAAGCTCAAATCAAAACTATCAATTGAAGACCTACTAAGGAATAAGTATTCAAGAAAAAGCGAAAGATCAAGCGCAGCTTCTTCATGTGCACAAACTCCAAGAATGAATTTAGAGCAAGCCCTTGCAAACAGTCGATTTACTCACCGTTCTGAAAGAAAAACAGAAAATTTGAACAATAAAAATGAAATTTTACCATCGAATGAAAAAATTATCCCCAAGCAAACAGAAATATCTTTAAAAGAACTAGCCAAAAACTTAGAATATGAAGAAGCTTCTATTCCAGCTAACAGAGTTTTGAGCTCATTTTTAAAACAAAATATCCCAAGTTTAAAATTAAATCTATCATCCCATTCTCAACCAGTAAATGAAAATCTTAACACCAGCACAGTATCTACGACAAATAGAACTGATAGAAACAAGCCAATGACTATAGAACAATTAAGAGAGCAAGTGAGAGCACGCCCTAAAATTTTCGAGCATGAAGAGCCTCCTGATTTACTTGATATGGACATGCTTTCAAGGAATGAGTTTTGGCTGCGCAGAAAACAAGATAAAATAAAAAAGGAAAGAGAAAACAAAGAAAAAAGCTCGATGATTGAGTGCACATTTAATCCAAAAATAGATAAATTGAGATCAAATTCTTCCTACTCAGCTCTGCCAAGCTCCAGAAGATCACAATCTCCTGGTTTAAGCAAAATGAATTCTTATTCGAAGCAGCATTTTTATAAGAAAAATTTCAGATTTAATTCCAATGAAAGGCCTAGAAGATTTTCAATTAAATCAGAAAATTCGATTTTAGAAGAAAACTCACAACAACTGATAAACAAAAATTTCCTGGAAAAATGTCGCCCACTTTCACCAAAAGTACAAAGAATTGGGTATGAAGCTGGATTTAACACAAATTCATTTTTAAACAGGGCCAGACCGTTGGCGAGCTACAAATTAATATAGTAGCAGCTAAAAATTTATGGTAATTTTGCTGGTTAATCTCTCAAAACTTTTATTTTTATTGGCAATTAGCTTTATTTTCCAATAATATCCTCAGAATGTTATGATTTTAGCTATTATTTAATCTAGACTTTAAGTGCAAATAGCACAGCTGATGTGCGGCACAATTTCTTTTGCTCTTGCAGCTCTAACTGTCTGAACCCCATATACATAAGCATTTTCACAGTTTTTGCGAAGGTTTGGAGTTCTTTATGGACTGCCATGTAAATTTTCTTCACTCCATTTCTTACAGCCAGATCCATTATCTGGTCAAATGTTGACTTTGGCATGATGCTTGCAGCTTTGACATAAACAGCCTCAGCTGTTTGGAAACAAAACACAGGTCTGAGCTCTTCTCCACCAGAAAGCGTCGGAACAATAGAAAAGAAGGTGACGTCAATACCACAAGCTTCAGGAAAATAGTCCATGAAGTGACGCTTGGAAAACTCCATTTCAGAGTCTGGACTTGCCATTTCAGGAATTAATGACTCATCCCTTCCAAGAATAAAGGAATATGTAAGGCATCTGGTTGTTACGAGCTCAACACAATCGCTGCTTCTATCTGTTGACTGATCACTGATTGACATTTTATCATTATAAAGGAATATGGCTGAGTCGGTTTTGTTGACCAAAATTACGTCAGAAGCTTTTAAGTGAATGGAAAATCTTAATTGTAATTACTTAGAGAAAGCATATTTCGGCGATATTTTTCTAATAATTTTGTTTTAAATTAAATATTTCTTATTTAGTGCGGCATTTCTGTTAAGAAAATTATTATGGATGCAACAGTTTTAAAAACTAATCAAATAAGTAAGTATATGGAAATCTAGCTGCAATTTCTTAAAATTGCAACTATAATTATCCAAATAAATCTTTCTCCACAAATATTAAATTTACAAATCACTTCAAGATTTTGCATATTTGGTTCTTATTTAAATTTGGAAACTAAATAAAATGACTAAAATAAGGAAAATTTATGCATATTAATTTATCAGTTCCTCGCTTATTTATTTCGGATCAAAATTGGGGATTTCACTAACTTCCTGACCTTCTTCAAGGTTTTCATATGAAGGCAGTGTTAAAGTGGGCATATCCCGAGCCTCAGTACTTTGTGGAGTGTTTGGTTTATCAATAGGATATATCCTAACAGCCTGTCTTGCATTACTTTTAAAAGGATTCGCTTGAATAGCTTTTCTTGGGGTTTTTGATTTCAGTGCTTGCAATGAAAATCCGAGAGTTTTTTTCGGTGGTGTGAAAACAAAAGTTTCATCGTAGTCAGGCACCGGCGTAGCATCATCTTTATTCTGTGTAGATTTCGCTTTTGCCAATTTTAACGGTTTTTCTTCTTCATCCTCTTCAAAAATGACAGGAATTTTCATTTGGCTGCTACTTCCTGACACTATTCCTGTTGATTTGCTGGTAGTGGTCGAAATTGATGACAAATCTTCAATTGCTGACAATGTATTTGCAGTGTCTTTTATAATACCATCACCTGAATAGTCAAAATCAATAAAATCATCATCATGCGTATTGGGGCTAGATTTTATGAAATCTGGGTCAAGCTCCATGCTGGTATATTCAGGGTCAAAATTGCACATGCGGAGATTTGGTCGAAATGGAGGAAGAATTTTCTTCTTGTAAAGTCTTGATCAGTTAATTTTGGAGCACCATGGATGAGATTTTATATCTCGAAAGCCATTGATGATTCCTAGACGTCTGCTTGGATCCTTGTGCAGAATTTCAGATAGAAATAGTCGGCCCACTTTTGATATAAAGCTTGGAAGTGGCAAGTCTTCATTCAGCACCCTTCAGTACATTTTAGATCTATTTGAGTCATAAAAGGGTGGTAAGCCAGTAAGCATTTCATAAAGCAGAGCTCCTAAGCTGTAATAATCAACAGCTCTCCCATGCCCTTGTCCTCTTAGCATCTCGGGACTCATATATTCCGGACTTCCACAAAAACTATAGGTCTGCCCATTATAAGGGATTCCTTGCTTAGACAACCCAAAGTCAGTTAAACGTATGTGACCATCTATATCAAGCAAAATATTTTCTGGCTTCAAGTCTCTATAAATTATCCCATTGTCATGTAAATACTCTAATCCCAGAAGTATTTCTCCAAAATAAAATCTTGCTTGGTCTTCAGTAAACCTTCCCAAGTTGTGAAGATGAAAAAACAGTTCACCGCCCGGGCATAAGTCCATGACTAAATGCAATTTTTCAGCTGTTTGAAACGCCCAATGCAGCTTCACAATAAATGGGTGTGCCATTCTCATTAAAATATCTTTTTCTGTCAAAATTTGGGCAACTTTTTCTTCTTTTCTGACAAAGTCTTTATTTATTGTTTTTATGGCATAAAGAAGTCCAGTATCCTTTTTTCTTACTTGAATAACTGTTGAAAACCCTCCTTTCCCAATCACTTTTATTGGACTAAAGTGCTTGCATGAGATTTCCTGGTCTAGAAACTCTCCGAAGACAGCTATAAGTTCTTCATTGTCCTTGAAAGGGGATAATGATCTTTCGTAAAGAGTAAGCAAATAGTCCAAAATATCAGATTTCGCAGCTGTTCGGAATGCGACAATAGTATTGGGAGAGTTAAGCGTCCTGATTGCTTCTGAAAGCAATCAACCGCAAGTCAAAGAATCGTCAGGAACATGGATAGAAATGACATCTGAATTTACTCTTATTTTTAGTGTTTTGGAAGTCTGAGTGCCATCAGGGTTCCTTCGATACCCTCCTTTGTAAAGAACGCCCTCATGACCTCTTTGAAGACGGAGTCGTACGGCTGATTCTTGCTGTCCCATATATAACTTAAAACTATCTCAAAATTTAAATTGATGTTAGTATTTATTTATAAATAACTCTTAATGAGCTTTAAAACGATTGAAGAATAGCCAATTTATGATATTTAGCCTTTTGCTTATGCCCTTTCAATTATATTAATTCATGATAAAAGAGATATGTTAGAAAGAGTTTTATTTTTGGCTATAATAAGCTAACGAAGTATTTTGTATGACCCTTGAGAATATTTTTTTGCATTCTTTTATTCTCTCAACTATTTTTCAATATATCGATACTTGCCAATAGTCGAGTCAATATTTAGAAAAGTGGTAATTTTTATAGCTTGTTACTTGTTGAAGAGTGAATCAGAAGTTTCGATTAATAAAATATATTTTAAACATCTGTATCTCTTAAATAAATTTTTATCTTTTAGCAATTATATTGCAATATATGTATAATTCCTCTAATATTTCAAAAAGCATATGAGTGAAAGATAGAAAGGATCAATCAACATAGAGTTGCTTTACTTTACTTATTTCTGTCCTGAGGGGAGGTATTTTAGCTTAACAGACTCTAGTTTTTCTCAGGCCACCCCTCCCATAATGAGCTAATTTTATGTTCTGTGATTGTATGGGAATAAAAGTAGATAGTATAGCTTAATAATTAGGAGCTGGAGAAAGTAAATCACTTGAGCTAAGCTAGAATCAAGTCTGCAGTTATCATATATGTAAAGATCGGTGCAAGTTATGGAGGTAATTGCATCAAAAACTTGTGCTTTACTCAAGACAAGATGTAAAGACAAATTATATTGATTCGCTAGCAGTGGTTATTGGAGCATTAAGGTCTAACGTGTTAGCTTTGGTTCTTTCATAAAATGGTCTTAAGATTCAAATATAATTTATGCATCTCTATATTTATTATTATCAATAATATACAGTTTTATTTTTCGCACAACATTTT
>CATKHM010001291.1:0-10303 GCA_949751825.1 Blepharisma undulans | reverse complement strand
CCCGATACAAGAAGACTTAGGTTAACGAGAAAAATTACAATTCATCCTTTCTTGGCCATATTGGATCAAGACAGGTCTTAGGAGCTTTATATTGGAAAGATGTCAATCTTTAAATTAATTTAAAATTTTAACCATAATGGAATATTTTTTGTTTTGTTTAGCTGAAGATTTGATTAGAAAATCATAGGAGAGATAAAAGAAAGACAAAGGAAATTGATTTTGATGATATTTTTGATTGCTTTGAAAAATTATTTTTTAAAAATATTTATTGAAAAGCATACTTAATCACTATCAAGCCACTTCAATCACTCTGAAAAATTCTCATAAGTTAAAATTCAGCTTTATAAGTTTGCCTGTAAGATCATTTATAAAATGTTTGCAAATATGGATGCCTTGCCAGATCAGATGCAAAGAAAAAGAAGATATGCAGGGGTAGGCTGTATTTTTCAATTTATTAGTGCGATTGCTGGGATTTTTGTTTATTTATTTCTCAGACGAGTTCCTATTGTACTTATCATTAACTTATTTACAGGATGTCTATCAATAGTAGGCTATGTAGGAGCAAACCATATGAATAGAACACAAATTTCAATCCATGGATTTACTACAGTGATTTTACTTGGTGGATTCTTTATATATCAAATAATAGAGCTTTTATTTTTAACAAATGCTGCATCAGATAAGATTCTGCTTTTATTAATAAGCATTCCTTATTTAGTGGATTTTATTGCAGGATGCTTGAGTTTGAATTTATATTTCGAAATCTTAGAACCACCTCACATATCTGAAGTGCCTGATGAATATCAAATTCCTCTTATTGAAAATTCTAATAACTTATGCAAAATTTGTTATGATAGGCCTTGCACAATGGTAGTATATCCTTGTGGGCACAAGTGTTTGTGCGCTCCATGCTCTCGAAATTTGGTTAAGTCGCTATCAAAGTGCCCATTTTGTAGAGGTGTGATAAGAGATATGATATTAGTTTATGAATAAGAGAAATGTAAAAAGATAATTTTTTAAATAAAAATTTAATATTGAAAGAAAATAAGAAATTGTTTTAAAAAATAATATAATTAATATATCATCATGATTCATATACAAATAAAATCGTTAAATTGATATTAATAGTAGTAACTATGTTCAGGCTTATACTCTTTTATCCTTGGACTAAACGTGCATCCTTGGACTTGTCTCTCAGCACGCTGCAATCTCTCTTTTTCAAGCTTGGCATTTCTGAGCTCTTTGCTTTGCATTCCTCTCTCATATATGCTTGTCCTATTCAAAGAGTCATGAGAAATGCTTTTTTTAAGCGAAAGTGGCTCACTTTCAACTACTTTTTCTTCTCTTTTTTTAAGTGTTATTACACTTTTATCTACTGGTGTAAGTGTTTTTGATAAATTATCAAGAGCGTCGCATACTTCTTGGAAATTGAGAGGCTGACCATATCCTTCAAGTTCTTCTAGTAAAGGTTTAATTACCTTAGCATTTGGAATATTTCAAAATATCTTTCAATTTTCATTTTTTCCACAACTCTGCTCGTTCTCTTTTTTCCTTCCATTTCAACAGGCTGATGTGGAAAGTCAAGAGGTTTTGTCGGCTTTTTCTTAAGTCTATACAGATATTCACTAATAGGCACATCTTTTCTATTTCTATCAGAAGCAGGAGGCCTTCCAATTGCAGGTTTAAAAAGCTCTTGCCCAGTGCTTTGGTCAATCGGGAGGTTATTTATTGATCTCTGATGCTCAATCTTACTATCCCTTTCCAGCTTAGCAGACAGCAATCTCTCCACAACTCCTAATCCACTTTCATGTGGAAACATATCCGAAATTTCTGGTTTAAAACTGCATGTTCTATAAAATCTACATATATCTTACTCTTGTACTGACAACTCTTCTCGCCTTGCCTCTCTGGTTTTAGCTTCTTCATACAAATCATTCCATATATTCCCTACCTCATTTCTCCCTATCTGATGAAGAATCCTATTAGTCATTTTGTTCAATTTCGGGCTAAACGAACATTTTGCTTTTTCTTCATTAAACTTTCTTTCAACTTCTTGGGCCAATTTTTGCTGTCTTTCAGCTTCTCTTGATAATAAGCTTTCTTCGCATTTTCCCGTTGATCTTTTAGTAGACACTAAGCTTGTGTTTATTACTGGCTTAAAAGTAAGTTCTTTACTCTCAGCTTCTTCTTTTATTTCGGCCCATTTTTGATTTAACAGCTCTTTTTGCTCTTTATGTTGAAGTTCTTTTGTGTATAAATATTCACCGTAATTGGCTGATCTTTGTCGAGCGGAGCTAACGAATGAGCTGGAAAATGCGGGCGAAGTGCCTGACTTTGAGGAAATTTTGTCTTGAATTCTTTGGAAAATTGGATTAGGATTCTTTTTGGGGGAAGTAGCTTTGCTGGGGTTTTGAGGGTTGATTTCTTGTGTTTTGTCTTCCTCTTCTTGGATCAAGACTTCTATTTCGTGCAGAATTTGGTGGATTAGCGCATTTTCTATTCTTTTGGGCAAACTGTGCTTTCGAGCAAATTGGTAAGCTAAATCTTCAGGATTGTCAGCTTCATGGACTATTATTTGATCTTGTTGGCCTTCTCTTATATTCACTGTCATTACTAGTATTTGTTTTCCTTTGTCTTTGGGGTTAGGACTATTTTGGCTGCTCAATGAAGCATTTTGTCCATTTGAGTTTGTAAACTGGTCTGCCATTATTATAAATGTCTGAAAAAAGAAGAAAGCAATGAATTCCATTGGAATCCAATCCAGAAGTCATTAATAAATACATAAGCTCATTAGGTTTTCCAACAAGCTTGTGTTCTTTAACTGACGTTTTATCCTGGGAAGAATGGGCAATCGATATGCTGCCTCAGCCTGTTTTAGCATTATTTTTGCTTTATCCTATTTCAGATAGGTCAAGAACTGCTCGTCAACAAAGAGTAAGCCTTTGTGAAGCAGAAAACAGAGAAATATCACAGAACTTATATTATATGAAACAAACTGTAGGAAATGCTTGTGGAACTATCGCAGCGATCCATGCAATCGCAAATTCCTTGAATTCTGAGATATTAAATCAAAGAATTTCGCTTGCAGAAGGAAGTTTCCTTCAAAGATTTCTTGACAGGACATGAAATTTAACGCCAGAAGAAAGAGGAAGACTTTTGGAAGAAGGTGAAGACTTAGAAAGTGACATAGAAAGTGAGCACCAAAGAGCTGCAGCAGAAGGCCAATCACGAGTTCCCGGGCAAAATGAAAGAGTTGATCTGCATTTTATTGCGATTGTCCCTAAGGATGGGTACATTTATGAACTAGACGGAAGAGCTGGAATACCTATTAACCATGGTAGATACTCAACACCTCAAAACTTCGCCAAAGAAGCCTGCTTAAAAGTAATCAAAGAGGGATTCATGGATGTTGACCCTGATGAACTAAGATTCAATATCCTTGCTTTGGCTTCTGCTGAAAATTTCTCATAACTTAACTTTATTTATTTATTTTCTGTTTCCTTAAATATGATATCAAATAATTCGCGAACAAGAATTGTAAGTTCAGGGAATTTAGAAAAAGATAGAGATGATATAACTTCACGTCTAAATCTCAAAAAAATAGCTATTGCACATCAAGCTTTTAAACGCCCAAACTCTGCAGGTGTAGTAAAACAAAATAGAAGTGAATCTGCAAATAAAGGAGATTCAGATAAAACAATTTTGGAAATAGTCACAAATAAGGCCAAAGAAAAAGGAAACACAGATGCAAAAATTACATCAAAATTGCCTGAAGAATTTAAAAGAAAAGTCCATACCAGAAGAGTCAGCTGTCCAAAAACACCAATTGTGCCTTCTACTATATTAAGAAATTATGATGACAATAAAGCTCAAGCAAGATGCTACACACCTATACCAATATCAAAGCAGCAAGGTATTAGGAAACCCCCAGGAGAGTCACCAAGAGATGACATTAAAATTGAATTTCGAGCTCCTATCAAAACTCCTCAGAATGCTACAAAATTAGGATTCAATCAATTTACTAATGCAAATAAAGACACAAGTTTAATTTCTAAGCCAAAAGAGACAGTTCTGATAAACCTTACAAAGGAATCCAGCCCTATTGCGAAAAATAGAGATGAGATGACTAATATCCTGACAAAGGAAGCTAGTCCAATATCAAAGCCAAAAGAAATTAACAGCTTTAGCCCTATTTCCAAGCCAAAAGAGATATTCAACCCTGATAATCGGTACAAAGGTAATATAGAAGAATATATAATAGGCAAACAAATTGGCCAAGGAGCCTATGCTTCTGTAAAATTCGCTACTCATACCCCAACAAGCAGAAAAGTTGCATTGAAAATTTATGAAAAAATTAAATTACTTGATATCAATAGAAAGAAAAATGTTTTAAAAGAAATCGAAATATTAGAAATGCTGGATCATCCAAATATTGTAAAGTTTTATGAAATTGTGGAGACTTCTAGACAGCTGCATATCGTTATGGAATATGTAACTGGCTGCTCGCTTCATGGATATTTAAAAAGAAAGCCAAACCGAAGACTAGAGGAAAATGAGGCTAAAAAAATTATCACACAAATAGTTAGTGCTATTGAATATTGTCATAGTAAAAACGTGTCACATAGAGATTTAAAACTAGAAAATCTCTTGTTAAATGATAAAGGAGAAATAAAAATAATTGATTTTGGGTTTTCCACAATCCAAGAAAAAAAGTCAAGAATTTTCTGTGGGACGCCTAGTTATATGGCTCCTGAAATTGTGACCAGAAAAGAATATTCCGGCCCTCCTGTAGATATATGGGCTATTGGAGTGTTATTATATGTATTTTTAACTGGGACTTTTCCTTTTAAAGGAAGCAATGATCACGAGCTGTATAGAAAAATCAGACAATGCAGCTATTCACTGCCCCAATATCTCTCAAGTAGCTCTAGTAGTTTAATTTCAAAAATCCTCAAATTTGATCCAAATTTACGACCTACAGCTCATGAAATTCTTTTAGACCCTTGGCTTAAAGCTATTGAGCCTGAGCCAGTCCAAAAAGAAGACCCAGCTACACAAACGATAGACTATGCCTGCTCTATTAATGGAGATGCTTTAGACATAGGCTTAATTAGAAGCATCGTAATTTATATTTAGAAAAAACTGGGTTTTAATGACAGTGAGCTGTTACATGAGCTGCAAGATGAAAATAGCAAGATTTCCAAGCTTTACAGAAAATTGAAAACGAATAAAGATTTTTCGTCAGATGGTCATTGGGATTCTCGTAATAAAATATTTTTGAGTGCTGGAAATAGATTATAAAATAAAAATAATTGTAAATGTTTCCATTAATGAAAACACGAAACTGCATCAAGATTACTCCAGTGAATCCACCAGACTCATTTTCGCTATTCAAGACTAAGTTTTGTACCGAAAAAGTAATAGAAGCAGTCAAAAAGATTAGTGATAGACCTTTAAAACTCCCGAAAATTACAAATCCAAAAATAAGATTAAATACAAAAGAGTCATCAAGCCCCAAATCATCAAGCCCAATATATAAAACGTTTAGCAAGGAAAAGTCAAGTTACCCATTAAAAGGGTCTAAATCTGCTGCAATGCTTATTGATATTGATAACATAATTCAAGAATGCACTTCATATAACTCCAAAGGGTCTGAAAAATTTTTTCATGAAATTTCCAGAAGTGAAGGAGAAATGCTGGGAGTAATAAAAGAACTTGAAAAATATGATAGAAAAGATAAAAGGAGCCCTAGAGGAAAACCAAGACAAAGTATGGAAAATGAAGTATATATCAATAGGTCGCAAATAAAAAAAATGATAGCTGATTTGAGAAGACAAACAAAGAGGATTGGAGCTGACACTTACTCTGAGACGACCCGCTAATATATAAATTCGTGCAAATGAATAACAAATAATCCAAATTATAATTCATAGATCAATAATTGTTGCTGAATCTCATTGCTTTCTTTTCATATTATTTGATTATTTCGTAAAAAAAGATTGAAAATTCAATATAAATTTCTACAGCTAAAAATAGATTTATTTATACCTATTTGGTTTATGATAGATCACGTCTCTCTGATCCTGAATTATCTTTTGGTAATTATGATGAATTTAAAGTAGGAAACATTAAAGAAATCGAGAAAAGATTGATATGCATATTATTTATATGGGTAAGCTTAACGAATTGACGCAGATGATTGCATGAGTGAAACAAAATGATTATGTAAAGGATAGATAAATTCCAATAATTAGGGATCTATAACCAATAATAATTTGAAGCCTTTATAAAATTTCCAAGTGTGAGTTTTTAGAAGTTAGGTGCAGTTTATAAAATTATAAATATGTTTATGAAAATAAAAATTTTGCCAATAGAGGCAGTGTGCTGAAAACTTTCAAACCCTCTGCTTAACAAAGATATGTCTTTAATTCAACCAATACCAGCTTAGCTATGATTGTGTTGAAAAATTTTATAGATTTATATAGTAATAATGGCAGATCCTCAAAAGCATCTCGAAATAAGTTCACTTATATCAATTGAACTCATTCCAAAAGCTAAAGAGCTGGTCACCCAAAGAGCAGACCCAAATATCCAATTTCTTATCGACCAAAGCTATTCATTCCCATTAGATCAAAAAGATGAGTTCGAGCAAAAGCTCGCAATCTCAATGCTGGAATATCCACAGTCCAGAGACTTAATCTTTGATCTTTTCTCATCCGCTGTTCTTGTTTCTGTCTTAAACTCTCCTCTATCCTACCCTCTAGCTGAAGCAAGCATAGGAATAATCCTCAGGCTCAAGGGAAATCCAAACTTTGATATCTCCAGCACATCAAGCAGCTTGGAATCAAAAATCATGACAGAAATCCAAAAATGCCAAACCGTCGAACAGATTATAGCTTGGCTTAACTTACTAAATGCTATGGAGCAAAGACTGGAGTATGATATCACAGCATCAAAACAATTGGCTGAAATTGTGTTGACTGATTTACAATGGGGAAAAATTTCTTATGATGACCCCAAGCTTGTGATTGAAAATTTGGCTGACTCAATTAAGCTTGAAACATTTGGGTATGATATGTCAATTTTGAAGAAAATTTTGTCAGAAAATGCACTTGAGATATTGGAAAAGAATGTGGAAGAAGGAAAAGAAAATGATGAAGAGACTAGATTAAATATGAAACCATTGCTGGGAGCTTTGAGTAGAGGAAATTTGTCAGAATATCAGCAAGAAAGACTGAAAACTTATACTGAAAAATTTGGAGGGTTTGAAAATTTGTACGTGCCAGATGTAAGGCAAGATATTGAGATAATACCTCCTAGACCTATTTCACCAGTTGATGAAGAAATCAACAGAAGTTCTGCTCTTCAATATGATGAAAGAGACCCGATTTACACGTACCAAACAAGTGGAAAGTATTCAGTTGCTGTTTTTCGGGGCTCTATACAAAGAAGAGAAGGCCGGATGGTTGTAGCAATTAAAAGATATTCATCAACACAAAGAGAAAATATCGAAAGCTTTACCCAAGAAGGAGAGATGCTAAAAAGACTTGCAGGGTTAAACCAAAAATGTTTTTTAAAATATTACGGACATTTCATTGAAAAAATAGAAGAGAAATACATGCTTTTCATCATAATGGAATTTTGTGAGCGTGACTTAATGCAAGAAATTTCAATTAGAAAGCAAGAAGGCAGACCATTCACAGAAGCACAGTTAAAAATTCATATGCATGATCTTTTGGACGGATTTTCAACTCTTGAACAAAAGAAAATAGTTCATAGAGACATAAAACCTCACAATATTTTTATAGGTGTAGATGGACTAAAAATCGGTGACTTCAATATTGCGAAATCTCAAACAGAAATGACAACAAGGACTGTCAGTGATAGGATGCTCCAAGGGACTCAAGGGTATTTTTCACCTGAACTTGAAGAAGCTTATAGAACTAGAGTAAAAACAAAAATTCATCCTATAAAATCAGATGTTTATAGCTTGGGCTTGACGTTTCTACAGATGAAAACTTTTCAAAATGTAAACGCATATAATACTAGAGATTCTGAGGAATCTGTTAGAGAAGAGCTAGAGAAAATTGAATATGAATGGCTCAAACTGCTGCTTCAAAATATGTTGAAAGTAAACTTTAGCGAGCGTAAAAGCTTCAAAAAACTGCTGGGATTTGTGCAGATTGATAATACAGTTCTTGAAGTATAAATCAATTAAATAATAAAAGATATAAAAATATTTTTTAAATTAATTTAATTTGCATTTGTGGTTCTTGTGTCATTTAAGAAGAGAACACAAGTTGTGTCTACTAAAAAGGCTACAGAATATATAGCCAAGGCTATCTCTTTTCCTCCTGGAGTATCAAGTAAAACTCCTGTGATCGTAGGAGATATGATTCCTCCAATCCTCATAGCTGAAAATAGCCAACCACTTGCTGTATTTCTAATTTCAGTAGGATATGATTCAGGAGTTACTGTGTATAAGCAGCCATATCCCATCAAAACCACGAGACTGGTAAGAGATGTGCACAATACAACCAATATTACATTACTTGATAGGAGAAATAAAAACACGAATAGTGCTGCGGAAAATTCACACATTGCCAGAGTTTTTACTCTTCCAAGTTTAGTGTTAACTAAGTATGCAGCAAGGAATACTCCTGGTATTCCTGAAAGCTGCTGAATAAAAATTGCAATATATCTAGTAAGAGTTGAATAATCGCTTAAAAATCGTGGCATAAACATAAGAAGGTTAGCATATCCAAACATTTTTGTGAAATATATGACTGTTAATAACAAGCTTGCTCTGCGATGCTCTTTTTGGAATAGCATTTTATATGAATTTGATTTTCTCTTTGCATTTGTATTTTCATTCAAAATCGGATCAATCAATGCTACTTCATTTTCACTTTTTCCATTTGTCAAAGCAATTTTTTTCAAGATTTCCTCAAATTTTTCTTTATTCCCTTTTGCGAAATAATAGCTTGGAGTATCATCCATATCAATTCTCAGAATAAACATGATTAAATCATAGAAAAAAATAAACAAAATAATAAGTCTTCAGTTCGCAATTGCCGAACTATTAAATAATTCTACACAAATCGAAATTAGTGCTATAAATGCTCCTCCCATTCCAAAAAATGATGATAAAGCTGTGACAAATCCTGAATTTTTAGGTGGGCAGAATTCTTTAAAAACAACCCCAGATACTACAAGCTCTCCAGCTACTCCAATACCTATAATAATTCCACATATAGCAAGCATCACAGGAGAATTAGATAGCAGCATAAGCATACTGAATATAACAACAGGAATTAAGCTTTTTTTAAAAGAAAACATTCTTCCATACTTATCAGCTAAATATCCTCATATAATCGATCCAAAAAGCATACCCATTTGAAATAAAGTTCCAATAAATCCTCTTGCTGAATTAGATACATTTCATTCATGGCCAATATTTGTTAATGTTATTCCAATAAGAATTACTCAAAGCTGGCTATTTGTCCATGCCTATGTTATTATTTACAAATCCACATTGGATGAATTTTCATTTTTGATATTTGCCTCAACCAATTTTGTCAAGATATTGGGCTGCAGTTAATATAGGTTGGCTTGACATTTATAAATCATATAAATTGCAAATAATAATTTCATCCAAAAAAATTATCAATTAGCAAATATAAAAGCATTACTTGCATAATGATGCTGCAATTTTTTATTTAATTTCTGAGAATTATTCTAACTCTTTAATTTTCATATTAATTTTTATTGACAGTTATGGCCTACGCGAATTCCCCTGCTCAATTTCTTTCAACTGAGGATCATCTTCGTAAGATGCTCAGCAAAACAGGTGGCCCCAGCTTTGGAGGTGACGCAAAATTGCTGCCTCGCAACTCACATTCTCCTTTTGGTGACTTTCCTCCAGGCTACGTGATTCCTTCCAAACGAATCCCAACTGAATTTAACCTAAACCCAGCCCATGAAGCCTCTCAAGCAGCCAGCCAACCTAACGAATTTGTGAAGAAAGGCAGAGGCTCTGGCGGCAAAACATCGTCCCTGTTTCATGGAAGAGAGCAGCCAGTTGAAACCCCACCTAGAGCTGGAGCATTTAACAGAAGAACAATTCCTCCTAGCGAGTTCAGAAGATTTTATGACCGTGGAGACCTTCCTATTGCTATAAGCCATGGAACTGGTAATAAAATCGCATGGAAAGTTCCTGTGGAACAGCTGGATTATCATCACTATTTACCAATTTTCTTTGACGGGATAAGAGAAAAACAAGACCCTTATAGATTTTTAGCGA